>PVHP010001087.1:0-79624 GCA_004024765.1 Zapus hudsonius
AAGAAAGGTTCATGTGGGAAAGAAGCCCCAGCTCCGGTGGCTGTGGTGAGGGGGCCTCACCTAGGTCTGGAGATTCAGATGTCTCTCTGCTGGGCAGCCATGAGAGGGAAACAAAGGACAATCCTTCCTTCTCTAGGTGACTAGATCCTCTGGTGATCAGGTGAGCAGAGAGACAGCTGGTTGGTCTATCTTTGACCAATCCGTTTTGGGATTAGGTTGGAACTCTAGGAAGAGACAACTCCCACTCAAGGGAGAGGGTCGGGTAAGGCAGGGGATAAGAGGAGCCTGCATGTCCAAGGACACTCCTGGTTACCTTTGGGGGTCCCAGTTACCCAGTTACACTAACCTGGCACAATATGACGTGGTAATGTGACTTTCCTACATGGAGTTTTCCTTCTTGATGAATGGGTTCCTACCCCAACACCAGTACTTAACTTCTCTACTGATTTAAGATCACCAGTCCTGTGGTCAGCTCCCAAATGAATCTGAGAGTCAAAAAAATTGTTAATATTCTCCATTGGGTAAGTTTGGCACACACATAAACAGGTACTCATTTCGGACATGAAACTTTCCCTAAGGCTTTAAGCCCATGTTCCAAAGCTGATATCTGAGAGCACTGAGAATTCCCATGAGGGCATCTCAGTGTTTTGCTACCTGGACTCTGGTTAGAACACCAGACGAGGAGGAAAAGGTATGTTCCTTAAAATGTGAATTAACTAGGGCAAATTCCTAGGCATCTTCCAGTCCTTCTTAGATGGAAGTATGGAGGAAGAACAGCTTGTAGGCAAGAGGCACACTAGAATCGTCAGGGTAGCTTTGCATTCCCTCGTGGCAGATCTGTGAGGAAGGCCCTCTGGTGACTTTCTGGGTGGTGAGACCTGCTTCTGGACGTATGATTGATGTGGCGGCACCTTTGTGCACACATCATTAATCCATGGTGGGCGAGCTCAGATGGTCAAAACACTGTGCTAATGAGGCGAAGGTTAGGGGTTCAGTGCCCATGTGGGCCACTTAGCTTCTGTCTCATCCATGGCCCCAGACTGCTCCCACTGTAGGCACCTTGTCTGCATACTGTCTATGGGCAGAGGGAGGGCCCACATAAAGGATTTTTCAGTTTCAGTTTTGCTACAAATTAAATCCAAGATGACTGGAAATCCCTCCTTCTGGGAGCCCCGGGTGCCTGAGGAGAAATCCCACTTTATTTGAAAAGGAGAGAAAGCAAAATATTCACCACAGGCACCAGCTGATAGGCTAGATTTTGTGAATCACTTAGACCACTGCTACTTGGGTTTACATCTTTGGAAAACATCCCATCATGTGAGGTGATAACAGGCAGAACTGTTGTGAGGTGCCCTGTGCTGCTGGGAAATTAAATAGTGTTCACTTTGCAGAAGATTCACTTAAAAAAAGCAGCCACATGTGTTGGTAAGTTATCTCACTGGAGCTGAACATGGTTGCCCATGCCTAACCCCGGCACTCACCTGTCTCAAAAACCAACAAGCAATATATATATATATAATTTTACCTGAAAAATACTTGGTTAAAGTTATCAAAATGATAGTGGGATAGAACAAAACTTCTCTACTTCCTACATCTTTTATAGAACAAAGAATTTATTTTGCATTCAAAGCTGTCTTTCCACATTTGAGGGAAAGCACTGTGATTCCAGCCAGAGGCCAGAAAATGATCCTCACATCCCTCCTGACCCACAGGTCTCCTCCTTCTGGGCTCATAGGATGTCAAGTGGTTTTCTTTAAACTGGTCACAGCTCTCATACCTGCCCTTCTTCTGTAACAGGAACTGGGCACAGCGGGTGAAAACCCAGGCTTCACCGCTGCACTTCCCCCAGAGTTCGTGTCTCAAATGCCAAAGAATTGGACAACTTCGACAGAAAGCATTTTCTTATCACACACGTTTATTCTAGAATAGTCAGTTCAGAGGATTTGGGAAGGAGACAGGGGAAACAGCCCAACCACCACATCCAGTCACCAGTGTGGGGAGAAAATGTGGAGAGTTTTAAAGAATTTATGCTATTCGGCTAAACAAACAGAAAGGGGAAAGATTCAGGTGGAAGAGAAATCCAGCCCCTCACCACAGCCGTCAGGCTGTGGTTGAGGACTGGGAGACCTTACCAATTCCTAGAGAGTCAGAAGTCCTTCTTCTAAGAGGCCACGTGGAAGAAGAGAAGGCCTTTGTCCTAGGGAAGTTTTTTAAGTTCCCCCAGGTAAGTCAGAGAGACAGCTGATTGGTCTATACACGACCAATCAGTTTTAGCCCCTAAGTTTTAGTTCTAGCTAGACACCTCCCACTGAAGGGGAGGGTGTCTATGGAGCTTGTCTGACCCGTCACACTTCCACAACCATCACCACCACCATCTCATTTCAATCCCTAGCTCTGTCCACACTGACCCCGTGAAGCATGTAGCTCATGAATCCTGCATCCTTCTCCAACACTGAGGATATTTTCTAAGGTTGGGGTGAGCTCACCTGTGCGAGCTTAAAGCCCTCAATTACTGTGTGACTTGTTGTCTGCATCTTCATGATCTTTTGTTTGTTTTGCCTTTAAGAACAAAGCAACTGAGTCCTGGGAGTTTTCAGATGATGTAATTTATTAATTTATAAAATGCATGTAGAAGATTCCATGGAATCTACAATGCAGCTAGTAAATACTAACTGCTATTCTCCCTCTCCGTCATCATCATTGCCATGCTGACAGCATGGGCTTTGGAAAGGAACTGTTTGAATTTCAGACCTGTTGACATACTTCCTAATCCAGTTTCTTTGGGCACATTACCTTCCTCTACCGGGGTATCTTTGTTGGCATAAAGGCTTAGTCACACAGAAAGATCCTCATTCTAGCACTGGCAGTAAAATACTTTGGGAAACACCTGATGTTTTTAGTACCTGATAGTCATGTAGGAGTGTCTAAGTGTATCTAGTGAAAACTAGAACCCATGTTACCTGCTTAGAATCCTGGAAGAGTTCCACATTAATCATCACTATGATTCTCAAATCTGTGTGAGAAGAAACCCATTATAGCATGTCACAGTCAGCTTCAGATGCTGTGATGAACCTCCAAACCAGGCACAGCTTAAGGGAGGAAGAAGTGATTTATTTGAAGCTGACAGATTCAGAGAGAGAGAGAGAGAGAGAGAGAGAGAGAGAGAGAGAGAGAGAGAGAAAACCACCAGCAACAATTCCAAAAGTAATCACAGGCTCCAGCAGCCAAAAAACAGGAACTCCAGGGAAAGCTCAGACTGTTCTCTGCCTATCTTAGGTTGGAATTCCAGATCTACTCCCAAGCAACACAGGGGCTTCATACCCTGTTCCATACACTGCATCTCAGCAGTGGCTCCTGGAACCATGTGCACTTTAAATCCCACTCCATGCATTTTTCATGCTTCTAAAATCAATACCAGGTGTGCAGGGACACAGCCATATTGTGAAATTGTGGGCTTGGAGAGTGGGTCCCTTCCTTTCAGCCATCTCCCTTCAAAAGAGTTTGCATTCCTATCATTCCGTGTTTGCTGGGTGAAGTCACCTCAGGCATCTTTCCCATTGTTTCACTGTAAAGCACTTGGGTCACCTTCTTTAAGATTGCTAATGTATTTGACAATAGCAGTTTCAGTAACCTAAAGCCAAGTCTCCATGCCTGTTAATTTTAAACTTGTTTGAATGTTTCCAACTTTAAATTTTAAAATTGAAAGTTACACATCATTAGCCAAGCAAATCAGCCCATTACTTAAATTCAACCTTGATCAAACTCTCTGGCATGGGCAGCAGAACACAGCAAGCCGTTACGCCAGTAATGCAGTTCCAACAAAGCTTTCTGCAGTATTTCCTTCCCCTTTGAAAGTTTATCAATTAAGCCTCCAAATAGAATTCTCTTTGCACTTAGCATTTTCAAACTCTCTACAGAATAGTTCAAAAACTTGGCTTACCACTTCAGAAAGCATCTTCAGTTGCAAGTACCAAGTTCTTTCCCACCCACAAGTCCAGCTCACAAGTTCCAAAAGACCAACATCCACATGGTCACATTTATTGCAGGAATATCACCCCATGCTCTAGTACCAATGTCTGTCATAGTCAGCTTCAGTTGATAGGATGAACCTCCAAACCAGTTTATGGAAAGAAGGAAAGATTTATCTGAAGCTTACAGATCCATGCAGAGAAAAACTATACCCAGCACCTCCGAAAGTAAGCACGGACTCTGGAAGCCAAAAGCAGGAACTCCAGGCAGAGCTCAGACTGCTCTCTGCATACCTCAGGGTGGAATTCCAGATCTGGCCCCAATAACACCTTAGACCCTAGAATCTGCCCACAGTGACACCAATTTACAAGCTTTAAAAAACTCCTGAATCTATTAGGGGCACTCATTCAAACCACCACAAAAACTACCATAATAAATTCTTTGCAGCCCTCTAGACCTCTGAGACTTCAGCAGCATGACAAAACTATAGTTTATGGTTTATACTATATGTTTTAAAATACATCACAAGTTAATCATCTAATTAGACACAGCTGACAAAGGAATTAATGAACTTGAAAACTAAATTGAGAAAATCACCCAGAATATACAAAGGTATAAAAAGGCAACATATTTTATTTTATTTTTCAGTTTTTCGAGGTAGGGTCTCACTCTAGCCCAGGCTGACCTGGAATTCACTATGTAGTCTCAGGGAGGCCTTGAACTCATGGCAATCCTCCTACCTCTGCCTCCCAACTGCTAGGATTAAAGGCATGCACCACCACGCCCGGCCTAAGAGGCAACATTTTAAAAGAGTTAAACAATAGAAATAATGACCTCTATTTATCTACTAAGGATCCTGCCAAATAGATAAATCAAGAGATGACTGACTATAAATAATTGGCAGTTCTCCACAATTGAAGACAAGCAGGAGGCTTGAACTAGAAAAACACAATTCCTAAGCAAATAAAAATGTATTGATGTGCTGAGTAAATGGCTAAATGGATTGAGGGTGCTTGCCTGCAAAATCTGCCAGCCTGGGTTCAATTCCCTAGCACCCATGTAAGTAAGATTCACAAAGTAGTGCATGCTTCTATAGTTCCTTTGCAGTGTCAAAAGGCCCTGGCCTGCCTATTCTCTTTCTCTCTCTCTCACAAGAAAGAGGATGAAAGAAACAAAATAAAGAAAGGAAAAAAGAAAGAAAGAAATGAAAGTTTGATAAATTTAACAGGGTTTTCATCTGGGCCTGGACTTTAAAAAAAAATCATTCATACCATGACTCACCATATCAAAGTTAGAAAACCTGAAAGCAAGAAGAACATTTTGAAAATAATAAAGGAAAAGAGATCATCCACAAGGAAACACAGTGCTTCTGACTGGCATCTTGTGTGTCGAAAGAGGCCAGAAGAAAATACATCAGCAGCCCAATGTCTATGCAATCAAATGATTCTTTATGCATGGGCTAAAATAAGGATATTTTCAGGGGAATATTTTGAGAACATAGTCATTACAAGCTCTTTTAGATGAAACAAATACTAGAGAATGCATTTAAAGAAATTAAAGTCAAAAGGGGAAAATGTGAATTGCAACAAAAACTGATTTAAAAGCATATGAGTATATAAGTGAAGATAAACTAATCTAATGCATTTATTAAATTATTAAAAATAAAAAATATGTACCTAACTTGAAGCTTAAACTTAAAATGCAAAAATTAAATGAAGATAGAAGAGTGGTCAAAAGTAGAAAGAAATATTAATAAGCCTAGGATGGCCATATCAAAAATCTTGTTAAAGTACAAAAGTGTTGCAAGACCAGATTTTTCTGGGACCTGAACCTTACACAATTTAAGGAAATTGAATCATTTCCTCTTTAAATTTCTCACATCTTACAAAACATCTGAGCCCCAAGCTAGGCTTTGGAGGGGGGTACACATTCGGAGCTGAGAAGTCGATCCTTTCCTGTTTTCACAGTAAATCCACCTGCTCAAGATGAAAATGCTTAAATCACCTTCCAGCCAGGAAGGAGGTGAAAGAATAAAATAAAGAAATGCTACCAAACTAGTCATATTTAAGAAAGAAAAATTAAGCCAAAGAAACCATAAAAAGTATAAAATATCAGAGAAATCCACGGTTCTAAAAAGTCATTGAGCTAACTGTATCATAGAGAGTTCATAAAAGAATGCATCTTAAATAACCGGGGAGGAACCACAACAAAAAAACTGACATTAATGAATTAGAAAACACTGAGGTTATAAAGACGGCCCAGAAACCTAGACCAGTCGTTGTTCTTTATTCTTAGAGGTTATTTCATGGATATTTTTACCAACAGGGTCTCTCACATTCCGGGTACCAAAACATTGCCAGTGTTTCATTGGGTGACATCTTGATGTATTCCCTCCCCCATAAAGGTGCAGCTTCACACAGCACCTTTTGTGCCAAGCAACCAGAAAAAATCATTTTTATACTTGCTCCAATCCAAACTGGTCCAAAACCCTGAGGTATGGGCTCCTGGTCATCTTGGCCGGCCCTTTTAGCATGGAGATCAGCCACATGCAAGTGTGTTTCACAGGTGCACTATGGTGGCCTGGCACTTGCATAATGGGTTTGTAGTCAGAAACAACAAGTTCTTCAAGCCAGCCAACTCATGCTTATTTTATTCCTCTTCATTTTTCACTTTATTTTTCAGGTTCTTTTTATTCCCTAATCAGATGGCTATATCAGTATGTTGGCATGTGTGTATGTAATATATATATATATATATATATATATATATATTACTATGTATGAGTCTCTCTATATATGTGTATGTGTGCGTCTATATATATAGTAAATTAGTAGGATGAAATTTGTACCTAAATGGTCTCTAAAATGATCATAGCTATGCCTTCCAAATGTTCCACATCTAATGTGCCCCAAAAGGTCACCTGGCGTCCACCCTGAATCTCACAACCAGAACACGCCTCAGGAAAGAAAATCTTTTCGACTGCCTAGCCATTCTATCCAAAGGAGGAATGACAACCCACAGTGGACCACAAGCCAAGAGCCATAGATAGCACATTTTTTAAACTCCTACAAAATTCAAACCAAACTCTACTATTTATCACCAGAAAAAAAAGAAACCATGAAAGAATGAGGTGAGGATAAAATAACTCTTTTTCAGCCCACAATGCCATTTGGAGCCGGAAGAAGTGTTTTATTACAGGGAGAAGTCAAAGGCAGACATCTTCCGTCAGGATGAGGACAGGCTCTGTGCTGAGCAGGGCAGCTCCCTGGCCTGGCACGCCACAGGTGAATGTGGCCTGAAATAAAGGCATAAATTACCAGCCCAGCACATGGGACGTGGCCTCCAGTGCCCCTCCATTAACCTTCCGCCCTCCTTGTGACAGCAATCGCCATGTGGGAAAAAAAAGTCCCCATGTGGTCTGGCAGAAGGTAACACAAATGTTTCACTGACTTTTGAATTAAGAAAGAAAAATAAAAGCCGAACTGCGGCACATAAAAGACACTGCAATTTGGAGTTTGCTTGTTTCCTATGGAAGGTGTATGATTTTGTTTTATCCCTCCTCTGTTTTTCGCTCAAAAAAATAATTGCTAAGTTTTTCAACATTGTGGCCTTAGGAGGTAATTTGCTAAATAGGACAAAATTAGCTGATTTTTGGACCATTTAAAAGAACATTTCTTTTGAAAGCATATAAAATGTATTAAAGCAATCTCTGAAGTCTTTACCCCTGCTTGAGATTTTAATTTACTTTGAGCTAATAAATTATCCCCCCTCTCAGAAGCTATTGAAAAAGTTCAGTTAAATCCTTTTTAAATTTTAATGTGTTCAATTTAGCAATTTAGACATACGCACTCACAGCTTGGGGTGGTCAGCTCACCAAGGCAAGGCTGAAAAGGGGTCAGATTAACATGAACCCTGCTGCCCCCTGGGATGACCAAGGTGATATTAACCAATGCGATTTCCCCCACACATACAGGTCTGATTGTCGGATAATTACTTTTCCACAACAGCTTTTAACAAATGCCCCTATATGTGAAGGCCAGGACCATTTTCTCTACAGCTGGAGGAAGCTGAAGCACTGGCAGCCAGTCAGCCGAGGAGACAGAAGAGTGGAGGTGGGAAGCCAGGGAGGCAGGGGGAGCAGCCATCCCTACATCTGGCTCACTTGGGTCTTAGGGCTCGCTGGCGTCATCTCAGGTAGGGCTCTGCCTTACCTCTGAACACTTATCAGAAATATTTTTGGGCTATCAATTATTATCTTTGAGCATTGCATCCTGGCTCTGGGGAGCCCTTAGCAATCTGTAGCAAAAAAGAAAAAAATCAATGGGAGGTTACAGCTTTCACCTTGGAGGGGCTCTAGCACTTTATCCATGCTGCTCATAATTTCAGGATGCCATATCTCTTTTGGTGGCTCAGCTATCTTTCCAAGTGTGACATGTCCTTGATAACAACAATATATTTTTTCAAGTTTGCCCAAGTGACACAGGTCTCACCCTCACCCTGGAGGCCCCTCTTGTCGACAGTAGTCAGCAGTACTGACTGCGTTGTCATTCCTTCGGCATCCCATGCTGGCTGTGACCTACGACAGCAGCCTGGCGTGCTAATTTTATTTGATCACGTAAGATGATCTAATGCAGTTTTTAAAAGTCTCAAATTAGGATATGGCCTGATTCCCATTTGGCTTAACTGGAAAACTGTGGTCTCTACATGAACATGTGAACCACTAGAGTCTCCTTTCATTGCACAGTCAGGAAGTAGTACTGCAGTTGGAGAAAACTGGTGGTGTGTGTGTGCACTAAGCTATGGCTGGTACCATAAAAGAAGGCTGATCTATGTTTCCCCAAAGCCTCTAGTGCTAATGCCTTGGACCCCTACGTGTGGCATTATCAGCAGGTGGTGGAGGGGGCCTTTAGGAGATCGGACCCAGGGGAAAGAACCAAGGTCAAAGGATCATGCTTCGAAGGAGTTACTGGAGTCCAGGCCTTTCCTGTGCCTCCCTTTGCTTCCTGACCATCATGAAGCAAGCTGCTTCCCTCAACTGCACTCCCGCCATGAAAGTCTGCCATACCACAGACCCAAAAACAACACAGCCAACCTTCATAGAGTGAAACCTCTAAAACCTTGAGCCAATTTCCTCCTGTTCAGTTGATTTTGCCTATGATTGGGGCCAGGGATAGGAAGCTGACTAACAGCTATGGATCAACAGCATGATTCAGAACATGCATCGCTCCTCAGGGGGAAATGAGCTCAGGTGGAAAAAACTATCACCTTATCCTAGGCTTCAGGTAGCTGTTAAAAATAATAATACTAAAGGAGGAAAGGCCTTCTAATGTGGGTGTGCTTCAGATGGAGTTCTGGTGGTATTGAGTGTGGCCGAGCCAGCCATCGGGTATTCTGGCTTTTAGACCCCTTATTCTCTCCTTACACCCGCTCCAAATCTGTTCTCTGGGTGGCCATGCATCTCATTTCCAGAAGTTCTCAGCACATTTAGCCTGAGGCTGACCCCATCTCCTCCTCCTGCTTTGAGCAAGTCTCCACAGGTTTCAGCATGAAACTGAAGTGGAACAGGCATTCGTTGAGAGATGAGTGTTCAGAACTTGCATTGAAAACCTAGCAAAGTACAAACTTAGGTTCCCTCATCAATCCATCCTCCGCTCACTTCCTCAGGCCCCCAGTTCTCTGTGTCGTCACGCCAGGTGACAACAAACAACATCGATTTGTACATGGGATTTCTAGTTTTCTTCTACATTTGGAGAAACTTAAAAGGAATTTTTTTCTGCTAGTTATTTTCATTTTTTTAATTCTGCCATAGTTATAGATTCAAAAATCAGTGTGAAGACCATTCAGCCAGCCAGTGTCCACCCAGTCCCCACTGAACGTTGTGCCTTATGAAAATAAGCATACAGCAGCGTCATGTCTGTATCGGGACACCAACAGTACTTTAGTGCATACGCCAGGTTCGACCATTTTCCTACATTCCTATGGGATGTTCTGGGGCTCACAATCGGCACATAGAATTGTTCCACATGGTATAACATGCCTACAACTCGGCACGTTCTAGACTGAGACATAAGGGTCATGACATAAGGGACTAGGCTACAGTGAAACCACACACACACACCTGCACACACAGGCACACATACACACGTGCACACATGAACACACGCATGCACATACGTGCACACAAGCACACGTGTGCATGCACATGAACACACACACATGCACACACGCGCACACTCGTGCACACATATACACACACACCTATCCTGTTGACATCATTCCATTTTCTCTTTGATGCCATATTCCCCTCCTTCCCAACTATTCCTAAATCCTAACAACCATCTAGGTTTTTGATTCTACAATCTTATCACGGCAACATTGTATTCTATTGTATGATGTTTTTCCACCCATAATTCTGCCCAAGACATTTATATAAGTTGTTCCCTATATCAATAGATTTCTCCTTTGTTGCTAATATTCCATGATATAGATTTGTGGCAGTTGGCTTAAGTATTCATTTATTTAGGATCTTTCCATCATTTGGGGTTTAGAGATATTGCAAACAAAACTGAATTGAACAATCATAGAAGCTGTTTGTGGTAGTTTGGAGGTGCAGTGCAAGTGTGTGGCCCCATAGACACAAGTGTTTAATTAAAATTATGCTTGTCACTTGGGTCTCCAGCTGTCCGGCTGGAGGAAGTGTCAATGGGAATAGATCCTGGAGTCCAGCCCTAAGGTATGTTTGGTGGTAGATCTGAATTCTAGCCCAAAGGTATGGAGATAGCAGTTTGAGTTCTGGCTCTTTGTGGTGCTGGCTGTTGGTTTCTCTCTGCTTGGATCTGTGAAAGGGAGCCAGCTTCTTCCTCCATTGACAGAACTTCCCCTGGATCTGTAAGCCTGAAATCAACCCCTTCCTCCCACAAACTGTGTCTGGTTGGATGTTTGTCACAGCAACATGGCGCTGACTACAAAACTATTTCGTATGGAAAAGGGCCATCATTTCTCTGCAGCAAATGACCAGGTATGAACTTGATGGTCATATGATAAGTGCATCTTAATTTTAAAGAATCTTCCAGTTTTCCAGAGAGACTGAATAACTTTATTTTCCCACAAGCAACGTTAGGAATCTTTTCTGGCATTCAATACTTCATCTAGCTGTTCTTTTGGGTGGTGGTGGTAGCTCCTGTGCTCTTAGCTTATTTTTCTCCAAGTGCTGATTTTATTCAACATATTCTCACGTGCTTGTCACTTTTCTATCCTCTCTGACTAAATGAGTTTTCATACTCTATCCCATTTTTGAATTGGTTTAGGTTTTTTTAATATTGAATTTTAATAGCATACACCATGGCTAAGAAAAGTTTATTCCAGGAATGAGAGGCTTATTTAATATCCAAAAATCAGTTTATGCAATCTGCCATATTAACAGGCTAACGAATAAAACTCACATGATCATATCAATTATTACATTACAAAATTGACAAATCCAACATGGTATGACATGATGTAAATACTCAGACAGAATATGAGTGATTCAAACACTCTTCTGGAAAATTACCAACCATCCCCAGGTAGCAAGTGGATGGAGGGTAGGGTGCTCTCCTCTGAGGCTGGAAACAAGATAAAAAACCCTGGTCTCCTTGCTGCTCTTCAATACAGTATAATAAGGCAAAAAAGGAGGAAATTGAATTCATACATATCTGAAAGACAAATAGCATTTCTATTTGCAGATGACATGGTAATCAATATGGAATGCCTCATGGAGTGTCCAAGGACACTTCTGGACCTAACACATGAGTTCGGTGAGCTCATATTTAGATGTTTGTATTGTATGTTATATAGCTCTTTCAAAGAACCAATTTTGTTCTTTTGATTTTCATATTTCCCTGGTTTCAATTCCATTTATTTCAGTTATTTTTTATTTCTTTGGAAGCAGAGAGGAGAGAGACACAGAGGGGGGAGAATGGGTGTACCAGGGCCTCTAGAAACGAGTTCAGATGCACGCTCCACTTTGTGCATCTGGCTTCACATGGATACTGGGGAATTGAACCCTGGTCATTAGGCTTTGCAAACAAATGCCTTAACCACTAAGCCATATCTCTAGCCCCCTGAGTGTGCATCTTTATAGTTTCTTTCCATCATTCTGTGTGCTTTGGTACACTGCTTCTTCTTTCCCTGTATATTAAGTGGGAGTTTTGTCCAGTAAAGTTAGACTTTTTATCTTACATGATCAACTAATCATATAAGGTTCCCACTTGGTACTACCTTAGTGTGTCTCACAGACTTTAATGCATTCTATTCTAATTTTAATTTTGTTCACAATGGAATTTCTCCTTCTAGGGAGATCTCCTCTTTGATCCATAGATTATTTGAAGTATATTGTTTGATTTTCAGCTGTTTGGAGATTTTTCTATGGATTTCTAGTTTGATTTTGGGATGGTAAACATATTCCTTATGTTTTCGATTTTTTTTAATTTTTGAGGTTTTTTTTTCATGGTCCAGTATATGGACCACTTGATGTATGTGTCATGGATACATTAAAAATATGTATTCTACTGTTGCTTTTTCAGTAAGTATCCATAAATCCCATTGTTTGATGATGGTATTAAATTCTTTCTAATTTTCTCTCTATCAACTGTTCAGAGCAGGTTGTGAAGACTCTAATTATGCATATGTATTTTGTCAGTTTTTGCCTCATGTACTTTGAAGCTGGAAGGGGGCAGCTTTTTCGGTATGTACACATTTAATACTGCTATGTCCTTTTGGTGAATTGACATTTAATAATTTTAATCTTATGTAATATCCCTCTCTCTTCTTGATCAATTTCTGTGCTTTACAATCTATTTATCAATTATTGTGATATCCAACTCTATTTTCACTGAGTAAATTTTGTATAGCAGGACTGGATAAATGTCCTAGCGGTTAAGAGTATTCTGTGCAAGTGTGAGGGCCTATGGAGGCCTGAAAGACCACTTAAGTTTGATCCCCGGGGCCCCATTAACACCTGGACATGGTCACGCACAACTGAAACCCCAGTCCTGTGGGAAGAAGAAAACAAAGAATCACCGGAGCTCACAAAACAAGCAATAAAGTGACCAGCCCTGGGCTCAGTAAGAGACTGGTTCAAGTAGACAGGTAGAGACGGACAACTGATGTCCCCTCCAGCCACCTCAATGCAAGCACACCATGCTGTAGCTGAGTGTATGGAGGGCCATAAGGGCACATTCATGAGCATCAGCCACGCACGCACGCACACACACACACACACACACACACACACACACACACTTCACATCACATCGTACTCACACCACATCTCATACACACACAGCACATCTCACACACACACACACACACACACACACACACACACACACACACACACACACACACCACATCAGACACATGCACACACACCTCACACACACTCCCACAAACATGCCCATGCACACACAACCACAGTCTTTTCGTACATCAGCTTGGGTAGTATCTACTTTCAAGATCAACGTCATCCTTCCTAGGTCTTTTTTATCTGCTGTTGGTTCCCACCATTGACTCTGGGCTTTCTGTTTGTTGTTTTGTGGGGTGAGTTTTTTGCATGACATTCCTGTGGATCTGGGGATGGAGCCCAGAGCTGTGTACATACTAGGAGAGTGTTCTGCCACACAGCCACTTCCCCTACCTTGTTGAGTTTGGTTTTTAATTGACGATTATATTTTCCAGGTCTGATAAAGTTTTTGTTCTTCTTTATATCTTCATGCTTCTTCCTGACACTTTTTATTTTTCACTTCCAGCGGTTTAGAGTTCCTCCCTGAAGCATTTCTCTATAGCTGCTTTCAAGCCTTTATCATGAAATTCCAACACTCATGTCCTTTCTGCATTACTCAGTGGTGGTTTTCTTCACTCCCTTGATTCCTAATTTTCTGAATGCAAGTAATACATGACGGTCAATTAAAACTCTGGGTGTTATGCTAACAAGGCTCTTCTTGTTTAAATTTGTGTTCCTGCAGGCCTCTTCTGACTCGTCTCTGCTGAGCAAGGGTGCACCACTCAGTCATAACTGTCGGGTACATGTACATCTACGTTCACTTGGCCTCTGTTAGCTTCTAAGAGGGGTCGTATTCACTGTTTAGAGGAGATTTACTTGTGGAAGATCTACCGACTAGACTTGCTGGGCTCCACCGTGGCTGGAAGGAGAGAGGTACCAGGTTCCTACTCCCCATCTATCCTGACACCAGCCTTCCTGAGGGAGCGAAAGACCTGATACTCTACAGGCCAAGTGTGAATGCCCGAGACAGAAAGAACAGGTGCCTCCTCGCTGCTGGATTGGCCGGGTTAGAAGTCAACGCTTGCGAGGGATTCTCCATGGGCAGAACTGGGGTTGTTACCACTTAGGACAAGGATAAGTATAAAATATCTTCAGTGGGATGACAGTCATATCTCTTCTTGATCCCTGACTTGCCTGATGCAAACAGCTGGGGTGGGAGGAAGTTAGAATACCTTGCCACAGCCTGCAAGGTAGCAATCATTACTAACAGGGCAGGTGGGACCAGTTTTCCTGAGAGTCTGATGGCAATATAAGATTTACCCTTCAAAGGATTTCTGTGTAGTCAGGCTGGGCTGCCCCTTGTTCAGTCCTTTGGCACATTTGGGAGTTTTCAAGTTACTCGACTCCAAACAGTTGGGGGCATTTGAAGGCCAGCATTCTCACCAGCGTGTCATTTCTCAGGCCCCTGCGTCTCAACCAGTCCCCTTTCTTCCCTCTGGACAGTTCTTGTCATTCTCCAAATTAATCTGGGGTTTTAGCTGCTCTTAGTGGGAGGAGGAGGGGAGAATTGATCTTTTCAATTTGCCTTGAAATAAGTCTCTCTTTTTTCACTTAATTTCTTTTGATGAGTTGGAGGAAGATTAGCTTTGGTTTAGTTTAGTTTTGTTTTGTTTCTAATGACAGGATTTCATATAGCCCAGGCCAACCTCAAGGCTATCCTTGAACATCTGGTTCTCCTGCCTCTACTTTCCAAGTGTCGGGTAGTATTATAGGCATGCCCCACCACCCCCACATCCCTGTATTCTTAAAGCATTACTTAATCTTAAAAACGACTTTTCCCTTAACAATCTCACAGTTACATTCATTAGTAGACAAATGGCTGTGTTTCCAGGTATGAAGTTTTCACATATGTATCATTCGTGTTCATTAAAATTTGAAAGTAAATAAAAACAACAAATACTCTGATGATGGATGTCTCATTTTAGTTTTTATGTGTATTTATTGGGAGACTACCACATCATAAATACTGAGCTGTTCTGCTGTCACTATCTACCTGGGCTTTTAGGAACCGTAAATCCTGTCAAATATGACCATATCCACCCCTTATTTTTCTTTGAACTTGTGAACAGATAAGTTACTTCCTTATTAAAGTTTGAGATATGTCTATGTTGCAAATAAGATTTCTATAGCTTTATTTATCTTTCTCACTCCAACTCTGAAAATAGTCTCTCAGCCTGAGTCTATCTTCCTTGCATTTGTAAATGCTGATAAGTATAAAATGACTCGTGCACCTCATAGCTACGAGGAAGCAATGAAATAAGGAGCTGTTTCTCAGCAGCTCACGAGTACCTTTTAATTATATGGAAAAGAAAAAGGATGAAAGGAAAATATGGGAGGGATCAGCCTAGGGAGAGATGAGAAGGGAAAGCAAAGGAGAGAAATCGGGGGCAGGAGAGATTGTCAGAGGTGTCATGAAGGACCAGTTAGGTAATGTGGCTGTGAGACTATATTCAAAGAGTTCTTGACATTGAGACCCTAGATTTCAAGGAAGAATCCTTACAGTCTAACTTTAAAAGGATGGCTCCTTCCCTGTTAATAACGACAGGTTACGCTGAGAGCAAAGCTCAGCTCCACATAGGTTGACCCCATTTGAATACTAGTTGGGGTACCTGGCATGGCCACCAGGACGTGTTAGGATGGAAGACACTAAAAGAGATGTCTCCTGCAATGGGACCTTCTGTGAATGCTCTGGAGATTCCAGGAGAAAGTCGACACAGACTTATACATGCACGATCATCGCAACATACACATTCAAATGTAATTATTAAAATGGGCACAACACTTCAAACTTGGGCAAGTAAGTAGATTGGAGCAGGGCAATGGTCATTTCTGAAAATTGTAGGGCTAGCAAATACATTTCAGCTCACATGAGAACTGGAGCATTTGCTAAAAGCTAGTGGGTCCAATGCTGAGGAGTCTGAGGCAAGAACAGAAAGAGACCTTGGTTGAATTAGCTTGATTGTGCCTTTCCAAAATGTCTATTCCTCAAGGTGTTTGTGTGAGTAGGTGGGTTATGAGGCAGCACCTTTATGAATGGGAATGGTGTCTTTATAAGAGGACTGTATATGGGAGCTGCTGCCCTTTCCATTTGGAGGCTACAATGACTAGGATTACCCATGAACCCTTTCTAGACATAAAATCAGGTAACCCCCAACCTTGAACTTTCCAGCCTCGAGACTGATGAGAAATACAGTTCTGTTGCTTGTAACTCATCCAGTTTAAGGCATTTTTGTTTTAGGAGCCAGAATAGCCTGAGACGGAATGCCATCAGAGGAGCAGGCAGAATGCCAGGTGCCATAGGATGCCTGAAATAAGAAGTCAACATAAAGCTGCAACTTGAAGAGCATGGTGATGTACAGTCCCCTCACAATGCAGGGCTCCAAGGCAGTCAGGGTCAGCGGTGTGGTGTAGACCCAGGCCGTCAGGGTCAGCGGTAAGGTGTAGACCCAGGCCGTCAGGGTCAATGGTGCGGTGTAGTCCCAGGCCGCCAGGGTCAGCAGTGTGGTGTAGACCCAGGCTGTCAGGGTCAGCAGTGTGGTATAGACCCAGGCTTTCAGGATCAGCGGTGTGGTGTAGACTAAGGCTGTCTACACTGGACCCTGCTACTTGCTGGGTGTATGACAGTCAGCCGGGTCTGCCATGCTTCCATTTGCTCATAAATATTTCCAAGAAGGCTGGTGACAATGACGGCCACTCCCAGAGATTCTGGGAACTGGGTGACCTGAGCCTATAAAGCACTGACCTGGAATACAGGGTGTGTCTCAACTGTAAATCTTTCTGATCACTTCAAATACTTCAGTAAGGTTTTCATCATGTCTTTTGAGCAGAGAAATAATACCGTGGTTAGATAAGAATTTCTTTGGAAAAAAGAGAGAATAGTGAACACAGCAGTGTGGCATAGCATTCTCCTCAGGACAGGGTCCTCCTCAGCTGCTCCCTGCAAAGAAACCAGACAACCAAGTGCAAGCCAGTAGGGGGCTCATGGCTGACAGTCTGAGAATTCTTCGCAGGAGCAGAAGCTCCGGTGGCTGCTCCAGTCATCCATGTCCTCTGGGAGATCTCACGGCACCCATCAGGCACCCTCCTCCCACTGGGCCCGTCTTCTGCTTGTTTCCTGCAGTACCGAACACCCAGACCTCACGTGGTGAGAAAAGTCAGTTGAATGGATCTCAGTGCTCGCAAGGCCAAGAGAGAGTCCAGTTCACAAACCCATTATTAACTTTGCACAGATGCAGCAGACTGTTCCAGAACCTGCTGGCTCTGTGGCAAATGTGTTAAGGACAACCTGTGACCATAATCAGACAGACCTGATGAAGTGCAGACAACCCTCATCCGAGGAAGTCTATAAGTGACAGTATAGTATGGGTGTCTATTGTCTCATGCAAGCCCCTCAGCTTGCAGTCAGCAACCCCTGTCTTCACGCTTCCCCTGGAAAGAGATTGTACAGTGCACAGTGGAAGTGTGAAGGTAGTGTCTCTTACTCAATCCCAGCTCCTGGCAATTTGAGAGGTGGAGCGTTGCTGGAGGAGGTGTGTCACAGGCAGCAGACCCTGAGGCTTATGAGCACCACTCTACGACTAGTATTTAAACCATTTCCAACCAAAGACGTGAGCTGACTTCCTGCTCAAGCCAAGCTTTCCCAACCAGGCTGAAACTTCTCAAAGCCATAAGCTTGAAATAAACACTTTCCTCTGCAAGCTGTTTTGAGTGGCTGTTTTGTCTCAGCAGGGAGAAGGTAACAGCAACAGCTACTCCCTCTAGTAGCTACAAAATCAAGTCAGAAAATGAAGGGAGAAGGGAAGATGAGGCAACAGGTAGAAGACTTAATGGAAAGAAGGTAGCAGGGGAAGGAAAAACAGGCCCGAGAGAAAGAGATAAGCAGGCACATTTTACTTTATCTACTAGGTTCCAATTGCTATGTTTTATTTTAAAATTATTTATTTTTTTCATTTCTGAAAATTTTATACATGCATATAATGTATTTTGATCCTATTTCCCCCCTCTCACCTCCCATGAACATACTGTTTCCCATTAACTCCTATCTTCCTTCCATGCCTCCCCCCCAAAGAGGTAAACTGGGGTTGCTTGAACGATACAGATGAATGGTTATATACCATGAAATGACAGCTGAGTGAGTACACCACTGATGAACCTGACTCCCTTTTCCCCAGCTACTCCAGGAGGTCTCTGGTCTCAGCTCTCCTATTCCCCCAACTCATGAGCTGTGAGTTTATGAGTGTGATACCCATGTCATGTCCAGAAGACAGCATTTCACAGCCCTCCTCCCCATCTTCCTGCTCTTACACACTTTCCATCCTCCCTCATCCCCATGAGATTACCTGAGTCTCGGAGGAGGTGGTTTCGATGTCCCATTAAGGATAAGCACACAGCCATCACTTATTCTTGTCAGTTAACCACTAATCATCGTCGTAAGAAACTTCTGTGGTCAAGGCTTCAAGTAGGCACGATCTATGGGATCAAACCAATGTTGAGCAGGTAGTTTGACATGCTGGCAGTGAAGCATAATCCCGATGCTCCTCCACCACCTGTGCTTTGCTTTTTTTTTTTTTTTTTTTGCTCAACATGTGTAATCTCTGCACCAACTGTGTGGATAAAATGTGCAGTAGCTGTACAGGGGCCCAGAAGATCAGATCGGAGCATGGGAGGAACGATGAACCTGCAACAGACTTCTCAGTGTCTGTTTTCCACCTGAAGAACTTGTGGTGGACAGCGAGAATGCCAGGCTGGGCCCAGAGCCACGGCTCTGCTCAGCTGTCTGACAGTGGAGCAGGTGATACTGGGCAGATCAATGCTTGCCTGAAAAGTGGGCAGACAGGACTATTGGCGGTGCCCACAGCACTTTTCCTCAGCGTTAGAATAAATTGCATCTGAAAGCCTAGGGCAGGGCTTGGAGTAAGCAGTCACCTCCTGGCCACCATCCCCTGTGATCTAACACCCTACCCCTTCCCAATTTTTTATCTCCCTAAAGATATTTAAGTTTGCAGCCCCAATAGCCCACAGTTTAGCAGACTAACTCAAGTAACAGTTTTTTTCCAGTGTTTGTACCAAAAAAAAAAAAATCCATTTTCAACTTTCACATCTTGAAATACTTGATTCTGGAAAGAGCACCTGAAACACTTTAACACCAAACGCTCACCTCCCTGTGCTAATCCACCAAATACCCAACTCTTCCCAAGAAGTAGGTGTGCCGGCCCAGCTCTGCTAGCGGGCTTCCAAGAAAACCAGTTAAATGAAAGTGAGAGCTTACCAAAAGGTAGGCATTGGACCTCGTGCTAGGAACATATCCAAAACTACACCTGGGCTGCAGACCCAGCTTTCTGTGCTTGGTGAAGATCACATCAATGGGGTTAAGGTAAGAATGATGCATTTGGTCAGGTGCCTAGGTAGCATTCACAGGTGGACATAGAGTTTTCCATGTGGATACTGTGGACTCTATGATTGGTAACGGAGTGAAGACGCCTTTAATCCCAGCACTTGGGAGGCAGAAGTGGGAGGATTGCTATGAGTTCGAGACCATCCTGAGACTATATAGTGAATTCCAGATCAGCCTGGGCTAGAGCAGCAAGACCCTACCTCAAAAAACCAAGAGAGAGAGAGAGAGAGAGAGAGAGAGAGAGAGAGAGAGAGAGAGAAGAAGAAGGGAGTAAATGCTTGAAGCATGCTTGTGTGATTTCTTCCTCTTCCCTTTGGAAGGAGAAATGAGATTAACTCTTCCTGCCTGTGGGAAAACATCCATCACAGTGCCGATGGAGTTGTATTACCAACCTTGGGTCACCCCACCACCCCCAGGTCCTCTTCATACTGTACTCCATGACCTGCAAGGACACCCCTGCCATGGGCTGGGCGCCAGGTAGAGAGGGCTGCAGAAAGCTGACACCTGAAATCTGAATCCATGAAAAGTTCTCAATGGGTGACTCTTTATATGTTTGCTTTGAGGAGTCCAGAGTACAGGGTGCAATCTGGAGCTCTCAACCTCAAAAGTTCTGGAGGCTTCTATCTTAAACTGAAAACAGAAGGAAATGGTGGGAAGCAAAATCTGGCAGAGCACTGAGCTGCAGTGTTTGGGGCATCAGCCATAGCGTCCAGGGCAGAGGAAGACAGGAGGAACGGGGCGGTCTCGGGGTGGTCTGCAGGTGCCCTGGTGGGGGGCTCCATGTTACTGTCTACCACCCTAAGAAGGAAAGTGGAAAGCCCCTGGAGAGAAAGAGAGGCTGGGGTGGTGCTCAGGAGGGAAACATTTGCCCTGAATTGGCTTCATCCCAGCACTGAAGAGACAAAAGGAATAAAGGAAGGGAGATTAAAGCTGCCCTGCTGGTCCCTTTAGGAACAGAGGTGGTAGTGAGGACAGGGCTGATGGACATAGTGCCTCCCGAAACTGAGGGACCCCAAGTGGCCAGTGTGGCTTCTTGAACTATGCCAGGCTCTTGGCAAGTTCTTTGGAGATTTCCTGGCCCCTGCCCATGGCATTCCACCTGTAGTCCCAAGTTTCTCTTGGTAAAATAGCTCCCTCCACAAATGATCTAAAGTGGATTGAAGGGGCCCAGTGCTTCTCTGGCTCCCACTCAAGCCTTCATCACCTTCCAGGAGCCCTGGGTAATCCTAATTATGAAGGGAGAGTCCGATAATCTCCTTCTGCCACTAGAGCCTCAGCACCCGTCTGTTTCCTCGAACTCTGGCCGGCTCTCTTCACAGTGCCTATGGCAGGCATTTCTGGCAAGCCTGTGACCAGAAACTTCTCCATGTCTCTCAGTTAACTAGGGAGAAATTTATTTCTCTCACACCTTTTAAATTCTGTCAGAATCCCCCCCCCCACTACTAGGGTGAAACCTCCTAGCTAAATTAAGAACTTCCATTCTCATGGCCTCTGGAATAATGTCATGCTTACCTCTAGGTAAATATTAATCAGAAAGTCTGGGCCACTGAGGGAAAAACCAATTGAGCTAAGACAGACAAACCTGTACAGGTTCACCTCAAAGACCTAAACTCCCATCAACAGGCTTCTTTTTTTAAAAAAAATATTTTATTTATTCATTTTCAAGCAGAGAGATACAGAGAGAGAGTGAGAGAGAGCACCAGAGCCACCACCTTGTGGGTCTGGCTTATGTGGGTCCTGGGGAATTGAACCCAGGGCCTTAGGCACTGGAGGCAAGTGCCTTAACCTCTGAGCCATCTCTCCAGCCCTCAACAGGCTTCTTATGTGACAGAAGCCATAGAAGAAGTAAAATTCTTTTTCAGTTGAGCAGATAAGTATCCCAGTAGACATTGACCCTGATTTTCTTTACCAAGCTTCCACTTAAACTTCTGTCTCATTCCAACAAAACTAGTTCCTACGACCTTGAACTATGTGTTTCTTGTTGTCTCTCTATTTTCTCAGGGCTAAAAGAAAAAAAGACCCAGAAACAAAGAGATGTATATGGATGATAATGAGACATTGGCCGGGCCCAGAAGTTTCTATCTTGGACTTCTAACTGGCTCTCCTCTGCGAGAGACTCTGCTCTACCCTGTGACCATATTCAGCTTGAAGAAGTTAGATCCGGGCCATTGCCCCATTTCCTCTAAAAGCACTGAGAGTTTCTTCTCAGTGGGGGTGGGGGAGGGATGAAGGAGAAACAGGAACAAGGATCTCAGCAAAGCTGAAACGAGTCTCATCCTGGCTCTCCAAGATGGCTACAGGTGGCACCCCCAGCATGAACGCCCTGCTGCTTCTTCAGCTCAGCCTCTCTGGGACAGCCCCCTAAGTCCATGAACCAATCAGACCTCTGCTTGCACCCCTGAGCCTGCTGACAAGGCTCACCCTAAATGGATGTCTGATCCAGATAAAGGGGTTACCCGCATGGCCCAGCCCTGGCCTGGCAGGAGCATCCTTCCCATGGTCGGCACAAGCGTGGCTGGGAAGGGGTGAACACCTATCTTGACTTTGGTATTTGTCTTGCCTTCTCTCTGTCATGCTCTGGGGGTGTCTTCTCACTTTGATTATATGAAAGATTTATCTTTGCTCTGAGTCCTTCTCTGTTTCTTAATCTGCTCTGGCTTGGCTTTTGTTATGACAACGGCTTTGTCAAATGTTTGGGAAACTCAAATGCATTCTATGCTTCCAAATACAGTCTTGAAGAGAAAATTTCTTAATGGGCCAAGTTTCTAAAAAGGAAAGTAAGGTTTTGGTATTTGATTATGTTGTTCATCAAACTAATTTTTACATAGCAAATGTGTATTTGAAAAGATTTAGAAATCTATGTGGCAGGGCTGAAGAGATAACTCAGCAGGTAAGATGCTTCCATGCAAGCAGAGGGGCTGGAGGGGGCCTGAGACTGCCTGGGATGGGGTTGGGCAATTCCCCAACACCCATATAAAGAGCTGGGGTGAGCATGCACACCTGTAAGCCCGGTCTGCAGGGAGCAGAAAGAGAAGAATCATTGCAGGACACACAATTGAAAAGCCCCAGAATCAGTGAGAGACTCCATCTCAAGAAAACACAGATGTGTGAAAGGTGGACAACCACCATTGTCCTCTGGCCTCACACCTGCATTTGCCAGTGTGCATCCACACACACATGCAGAGACACATGCACACACAGATATGCACACAGCACACACACTCAGAGATGCACTCATGCAGAAACACACACAGAGATGCATCCAACACACGCACAGACACACAGAGAGAGATGCACACAGCACACACACACATACACACATACACACACACACATGCAGAGACACACACTCACTCACATGCGAAACCTATTTCCAAGTGTCCTCATTTCCCATCACAGTGCTGTAACCCTACAGACCCGTGTGCCTTTGAGACACTCTGCAAGGGTCATAAGTTTCCTTCAAGATGGAGGTCTGGGGCTGGAGAGATGGCTCAGCGGTTAAGGCACTTGCCTCCAGTGCCTAAGGCCCTGGGTTCAATTCCCCAGGACCCACATATGCCAGACCCACAAGGTGGTGGGTGGTATCTCTGGTCTCTCTCTCTCTCTCTCTCTCTCTCTCTCTCTCTCTCTCTCTCTCTCTCTCTCTCTCTCTCTCTCTCTCTCTCTCTCTCTCTTGAAAATGAATAAATAAAATATTTTAAAAAACAAACAAAAAGATGGAGGTCTGTTCTTCTCTGTTTGCTCAGTTTTTTGACCAGAAGACATCTACTTCACAGAGAATGACCTCCAGGCTCCATCGACCTTTCTCTGTCTTCTTGCTGAAGGAGCTGAGAACCTGGGTGATGGAGGTTGGAGTGGAAGACAGGGGCCTTCAGGTCCTGCACCAATCACAGTGCACCTGCTAATGAGCCTGACAATTTGCATTTGTCACCAAAGTGAGGCATTAGCAGTGCGAATGCTGGAGAAAGACAGATGTGTCCCAGCAGGAATGCCACCTCAGACACCCGCTGAGCCACCAACACCAGGGAGGCTGCCAGCCCAGAGACGGAGAAGGCCCTGTGCCTCTGCCAGACACAGCAAAAGGAGACAGATGTCCTTCTACAGAGCTGTGGTTCTGGCTAATGGAGAGGGAACAGATTAGCTGGCACCCCTGGTGTGCCAAGCTCCAGTCCCTGGGGACTGTCTTTTGTCGCCCAGGTGCTAAGTCCCTCATCTTTCTGAATCCCTGCTCTACTCAGCCACCCACCCTTCCTGTGTCCCTGACAAGTGCAGGCCTTTACCACACTCCGTTCCTTTCAGAGTCCCTGTGAGCTGTTACCTTGGCATCACCAAATTCTCATTCTACCCCTTCCAATTCACTGAAAAAATGAAAGGAAAAATAGCAGCCCAATTAAGTACCTTTAGAATAGCTGGTGATATTCCCTGTGAATGGGAATCATGGTGGGGCTGTATCTCATTTTCTCTACAGGTATATATTCATTAAAAGACAAGAATTTTATATTCGACTGAGTTAGAATTCCTGATCTCTTACATTTTTGTGAATCCTCGTGATACAAGTGTGTTAACAGACACATTTTCCCAGGGAAGGACCAAAGGCAAACTGCCATTTTTCCTGTGCCCCTCCACAACACTTCCACTCTACACTTGCACTGAGAAGGCAACCCAGAGAGCACATAAATGGACAAGCATGGCCAGGGGCCAAGATAACTTTTTACAGAAACAGGCAGTGGGCCAGTTTGTAAATCCCTGATTTAGAACAAGCAGATTTCACAGAAGCAAAGTACGCAGCTTTCAGAAGCCCTGGTTGGAGAAACAGACTATATGACACATTATTGGAAGGCAGGGACACAAATGCCAGGTGCCCCCGTCTGACCCCTGTGCCCCAAAACAGCCATGTACTATAAGCCTGTGCAATGAGAACGCCTGCCACCTACCATGCTTGTGCAAGTGAGATCATGCTTCACACATCTGTACCATGTAGCAAGAGGGAGTTGTCCTTCCACACTCACTGTGAAACTGTTTTTGTTCCAATCCTTCATTCCCCATACCCCCCGAGTCTACCATTATCACAATCACTCCAGTCTACACTACAGATCCACAACCCACATTCACTAGAGTCTTACGGTACACCTCACATTCACCACAGTCCTTATAGTACCCATCTATACCCCACATTCACTAGTCTCTACAGTACACATCCACACCCCAATCCAGCTACAGTCTATGAACCACAATGCCCAGATTTGAATGACCTCTTGGGTGAGTAACGGGTTGGAGTTTGCCCTTCTTCCTCTCACATCCCGCCTCTCATCAGCCCTCAGATATACCACTAACAGCCAACTTCAGTAGCTCAGAGTCACACTGATGACCAGTATCCTGCCCCTGCATCTGCCATTTGTCAGTAGTACCCCAGCAGCAGCGATTCCCAGTCCCTCTATCTAGCCATTGCTCAGGTCTAGAAAGTTCTCTTTTGAACTCTCCCCTGCATATCTCCCCTCCTACCATATTTCACATCCTTAGTGGCAGCCTGTCTCTCCTGCCACTTTTGTGGACCTTTCTCTCATCCTTCCTTGCTTCTCTGTTTATATTCTCTTCTGCAACCACACTTGGTTTTTGGCCCTTTCATTTTGGTCCATTTCTCTGTCTCCACTTCACAGTTGCACCCATTGCTCATGCTCTTGCCTGAAATTTTCTGTGAGAACCTTTCTAAGGCTGTTAATTGATACTTCTGTCATTGGCTGGGCAACATCTTACTGCATTCCTGTTGCTTTAACACAGTGCCTGGGGCTGGGTAATGCATGAACAAAAGAGATCTCAGTTAGCCCATCATTTCAGAGGCTATCGCCCTCAATATGATGCTATTTGGAGGTGGGGCTTTGTGAGGTAATTAGGTCATGAAGGCAGACCAAAGCGCCCTTGTGGTAGAATTAAAGCCCTTATAAAAGACTAACCCCCGCTCCCACACACAAACACGCATGTCCAGGGAGGAAGCAGCCTTCTGCAAATCGAGAAGCCATTCCTCTACCACTGACGTTCACCTTGGGTTTGGTTTCTGGCCTCCAACACTTTGGCAAACAATTGTCTGTTGTTGAGGTCACTCCATCCATGATATGCTAGTCACAACAGCTTCCAGTCTCTGAACTTGGGATTTGCAGAAGCTGTGGAGTCTCTGTACCTTCCATTTGGCATCCTGATGCTCATGACCATGGCAGACTGGACCACAGAAGAAGGAGTCTGAAACTCCGCCAGGCATCTGTGGCTCGCATCCCGAGTACCAAAGGCCTTGGGCCCTGCACCTTCGGGTGGCTTGGAGGAGCTCTCAGCGCCCGGCTCATCAGACACCAAGGGCCACCTTCTGTGAAGCCCTGGGCACGTGCCTCAGAGTGCTGCTCCTAGAAGTAGTGCCACATGATAGGCAGGGTTATGGGTAAAGAAGAGAATGCCTGGAAAATCCCAAGAAAACTCACATTTTCCTCATATTTTCATGAATAAGCAGAGGGAATTCCAGTCCTAGATCAACATGCAATACCAGTGAGGCACCATCGGGGAAAAGGAGCTTTTTCAGAGTAATCCAAAATAAACTTCCCCTCTAGGTGGCAGGGGTTTGTGTATGAGGTGGGAACTTCTCCTCTAGGTAATAGAGGTGTGGGGGGGGGCAGAGGGATATTCTAAGAAGACAGAGCATCTCACAACTGTCTGTGGTCTGACCCACTACTCTCACCCTGAAATCTGCCCTGTGGCCCTGGGAACTCCCAAAGATCTGATTGACCTATTTGGTGAGTAAAGAGTTGAAGATTGCCCTATAAAAACTAAAGGGGGCAGACAAGGAACTAAAGCCTGGGAGGTTTCTGGAGCCATCTGACACTCTTTCTGCTGCTGGAACACAGTTTGTTATGAGTGCACATTGTAACAAATAAAAGAATGACATTTTAGAAGCATATTTGTGTGTATATTTTAAGAATTGAATAAAAACAAGACAATCAGGCTTCATTACATGATCCTCCCTAATCACCAAAAAACCCCCCAGAATCTAATAAAGCTAAACCAAGTCTATATTGACGAAGGTTGGAAAGTAACAACGGTATAATTATTTAATAACACTTAGCAGTCCCTGGCTTAGGGGAACTGGGAGTGGCTGCATCAAATCAGTGTGCCTAAATAAAGTCCCGCAGAAGCAAGGAGTCAGGATTGAGGCAGCATAAGAGTAGAGTAATTCACTTTCATCCAAGGCTTTACTTTTCCAGGTTCTAGTTACCCTCCATCAGCCAGTCTGAAAACATTAAACAGAAAATTCCAAAATAATTTGTTTTAAATAACTTATTATCGCATATTATTATACCGTTAACCTCACACTGTGCCTAGTGCATAAATTAACTATTCAGACAGGAAGTCTGCTTTGTGAATAACATGGTTAGTAGATAGAGGGTTTGTGATCAAGGAGACGACTGACTGTCAAAGTCTCTGGATGCTCTAAGAGTAAGGAGAGGTAAACCAATGCCCTGAGCATCTGGACAGAGAAGTTTGCGGAGATGTGGAGCATTAAGGCTTCTCCACCAGACCTCCCCGAAGACCATGCACCCCAGGTTTCTGGAGGGACTCCTCACTGGCTCAAGCATCAGAGAAGCCAGAGGGACTGAACAGGTGGCCTCTGCTTGAAAACCTTAGTCTGTGAAAAGCCGGGTCCAGTAAGAAGACATATTCCAGCACAGCCACTGCAGCGAGGTTTTATGGTAAAGATAACAGGCTTCCCTCTAAAGATTCTCCATTGTGTTTCAAACATGATCCCATTCCAAAAGTTCAAGAACATAGGTGACTAACCTGCAGTACCGTTTCTGATAGATGTCGCTTTTCTCAAATATACTAAAACAAAACCCACCCTAGGACAGAGTTTCCAACTGAAGAAAAACTGGCTTTTACAGGAATAAATTCAAATATTAGTGATGCATATTTGACCCTTATATCAGCTTCTTTCTCATTGCTGGACAAAAATGCCTGACCAACCAACTGAAGGAAGATTTTTTATTTCAGTTTACAGTTTTGGAGGGTAGAGTCCATCACGGTGGGGCAGGGCCAGCTCTTCACATGGTCACAGAAGACAGAAAGAGAAGAGCACATGGGGCAGGCGTTACCATGCCAAGACCCCCCCCCCCTTGACACACTTCCTAAAGGTACCACAACCGTCCAGAAGATTGGGTTTAAGTGTGCGAATCCATGAGGCTATGGAGGGTGTTTCACCTTCAGATACCACAGCCACAACTCCCTGATGATGGCTGTGGTGGAGGGGGTCTGTCCCCACTGGGAGAGGAAACCAGTATGCCAGCAAAGTGAGCTGTGGCTTCTATTTCATCAAGACAGCCAAGCACAGCTCTGGGACTGAAAGGCCTTCTTGCTGCTTTGTCTTTTCCAGGGAACATTCGAGAAGGAAGCCTAAGCTAAAGTCATCATAAGCTGTCTTGTTTCCTGAGAAGCTCTCTGTCTTTCCTGCTGCCATGGGAAGCCCAACTGAGACCCAACCGCAGGCTGCAGGAGAGTGACAATGGAGAAGCACCTGAGGAGACCTCCCTTTGGCTTTGCCCACAATGAGGAGAAATGGAAGATGCATGGCCCACAATCTCACTTCCTGCAAAGAGGCCCAGGGTCTTTGCCTCCAGACCTTTGACCACCATGGACAAGATATCTGATCTATGCGATCAGACGTCACTGCCTGTCCTCGTCTGCCTGCAAGCTCACACTTCATAGTCAACGATCCTGAGTGCATGGCCAGTTCCAAAACCTCAGGCAAGAATCAGGCATAACCCACCTTCACAGAAAGCTTGCTCGCAGCTCCTGGGGAAATGAGTGCCTAGGCCCACAGCAGCAGCTTCCAGAATGCCAAGAATTCCGCAGAATAATAATTCTTTTTTTTTGCTCACATGGAGAAAAATACCTGAAAAAAAGGAAGCCAGGAACTTTGAAAGCGCAAACATTGCCCAGTAGTATAAAGTCTCTCAGACCTGGGAATTAGACCTGTCAGGCTCAGGAGGAATTTGTGGCTAAGGGCGAAGCTTCCTGAGAGGTCTCTCACTGATCAAGAGGTGGATTCCAGTGTTTGGAAGTCGCAGCACATGCTTCCTCAGTGGCAGATGTGACGCATATCTGACTCTGCCTGTTGTGTTCATGTGTGCCTATGTTGATACAGTGCACATGTGAGTGCTAATGTACGTATGTAGATACTGCACTCTCAGCTCTCCCAATGGCTTAAGATGACGAGACATGGTGGTGTCCTGACTCATTTTGAACTGTGGCAAATATGGTCCAGTCATAGTAGCAGTACTGTAACAAGAGCGCTAGCCTTTAGGTGACCTCGTCAACAACCCCCAAGGGATGGACATGTGGCATCTCTTTATGGGGCAGATGGCATTGGTACTCATGAGGAAAATGCATTGCCTTTGCTTCCAGATGTCATTGGAATCTGAGGCTGTTTCTCTCCTGGGACTGCCCGGGTGTTCCGCAGAGAGCCAGTGGTCTCTATGGAGAAGGCACTTGTATAAGAAACACACACGCTGAGGATGAAAAATGAATTCTGCCCGCTTCAGATCTATCTAACTTTCATATGGCATCGGTATCAGACCAACGAACAGCCTCTGGGTTTCAGTTCCATTAATTCTGCTAATGTTCTTATTCGTAGGAGGGAAACCATGTTAAACAGACACAGAGCACCCATGAAACTCATGGGCATTGTTAAGTAAATCAAATATACATGGACTAAGGGTTATAATCACATCTCCATATAAATCACTGACCATCATTGACACAGAAAAGGGGAGTTTAAAATGTTAGGGCCAAACAGCTGGAAAATGAAGGGAGACAGCCAGTATTTCCATTTCCATTAGCAATTAATATCCTATTGTTGACCGAACACTGTGATTTATGAAAATACATTTTAAATACACATAGAATTTTTTCATAGGATTCTTTGTTCATTCCCATGATGATTGATTTATTTTAAGCATGTTTGTTTATTTGGTTTAGAAAGATTTTAAAAAACCTCAACTATAATTTCCAACTTATGTCTGTGAAAGTAATCTGTGCAGAATTCAATACATTTTTTTATCTTCATGTTTGGGTGATTTCTGTTAATAAATCAAAGGATCAAAATTTTTCATTTTTAAAAAACTCATGCAGTCATTAACACTGAGATTGAATAGTCAAACACATCATCAAAAGAAACCCCATGGAAGAGTAGACTGTGGGGAAGCCAAGCCTCTCCTTTCCCGGGCCAACGTAGGCTCGTGTAGAACTACAGGAATTCTGAAAAGGCAGAAAACAAAATGCTCTTTACAGAATTTGAATTTTTGTTTACCTTTATTGGACAGCCAATGGGGAAATGTGAGCCCCAGATGGTAAAAGAATATAATGCTGCCACTGAGGTTACAGCTCAGCCTATCTAGTCTCTATTTTCACATACAAAGGGACAACTGCTCCAAGCAAAGAAGCACCAGTCCTCACAGGGATCATAGGGGGAGAGGCCCTGGGCCCTTCACCTGAGCCCTCCACCTCAGTGATGCTCACTGGGCAAGCTGGGCCTCTCCTCTTACCTGTTTGCTTCCCAAAACTGAGGCTGCCAGTTTACTTTTATTAACATATTTATTGTCAATAAATAGATACATTGTATGAGCAAGCCTTGGGATGGTACCCCCATTTCCCTCTAAGGGCCCTCCTCAGTGGGCTTGCTGGACCAGACCAGGCTATAGGGAGTTATGGATTGTACTAGAGGTAGCCAGTTTTTTCCCCCTTAGTGTGTTGTTGCTGAGGGGGTCAATGTCTCTGGACATTCTCCTCCACCATGGCTCTTACGATATTTCAGGCCCCTCTTCCACTCAGATCCCTGAGTCACGGTGAGTGAGTTTTAAGACTGCTTTACTGTTGAGGTCTTAAGAGTCTCTGGATTTCTGCCTTGGGCTCTGCTGGGTATCCTCAGTGTCTGTCTCCATTATCCTTACACAGGTTATCAGGCCTGCTGTGGAGGAAGCTCTCTTCCTCATCATGCCATTTTCTCCAAGGTTTCTTTGTATGGGCCCTAGATGATGAGTTGGGAGTGGTTCATCTCCTGCCTGGGTGTCAGCCATCATCTCGGGCCCTGTTGGTGGAATTGGGTTGTCCACAGTTCTCAATGCCTTCTGAAACATACAAACCGAATCTATAATGAAGAGTGAGATCAGTGTAGGTTAAATGAGACTGTTGTGGTTTGATCCAGGTGTCCCCCACAAACAAAAGAATGTGTTCTGAATTATTGATCATCAGCTGATGGAAATTTGGGTTTTACAACCTTGCCAGTGTTTGACACACCTTCCTGCCATTGTTTGCAGTGCTGTGGCGGAGGTGATGTCCACCCCTCTGCTCATGCCATCGTTTTACCTGCCATGATGGAGTCTTCCCTCGAGTCCGTAAGCCTAATAAACCCATTCCTCCATAGCCACTTTTGCTTGGGTTCTTTCTGCGCACCAACAGAGTAAATTGACTACAACAGAAACAAACATTGTTAATTTGATAGGATTCTAATGGGTTAGCCCTCTCTCTAGATGTCTGGTTAGTGGGGGTTTCCCCTTGGAGCTGGGGTTCTTAATCCCCATAAGATTTTACCATGGATCCCAGTTCCAGCTAAGGGTTCCTGGCCTCCGAGTGGATATCTTAGCCAATTAGCAAGCCATTGATTATCCACCTAGGTTTAACACCACCATTGCCTAGATGGGTACTTCTTGACTTGCTGGTCTCTTCCTTATAGTAGTGTCCTCAGCTTTCTCATGACATCAGTCAGTGTTGTATATCAGTGACCTCTGCTCTCCAAATATTATTGGCCAGTTTCCCCTGGCAGCTCATGTAAAGCCTTCCGGCACTTCACAGGCTACACATCTGGGGACTGGTTACTATTCTGGATCAAGCAGTGTCTTTTGACATTGTGTGAGGACAGTCTATTGTATCTTCAGCAATAGAGTCTTATCTTTTGCTTGGGGCTGGTATTCAAGAGCTATGACAAAAGCCTGTCTTGTTTTGGGGACCTTGTAGGCTCAGTGTGGGGAGTCACCAATGACAGGGGCAGGGCATTGCAGGCCAGAGCAATGTGTCTTGGCGTTAGGCTTCCTCCTGCCCTGTTTAGAGTCCTCTTACCAGATGCTGCCCACAGCTTCCTCAAGAGCTTGCTCTATGAAAGCAAGGATTGTATGGTATAGATTAGTGTATATGCCCCCCCCCCACCCACCATTTAGTAAACTACAACGAAGCTGAGGCAGATGGCACCTACTGTGTTCATAGGAAGTTGTCCAGCCTGCTTGGTCTCACACACAGTGAGAAGTAATGCTTTCCTCACTGATGCTCATTCCAGTCTGGAGACCCGTGCAAACCACGATCAGCTGTGACTGAGCAAGTCAACTAAAGCCAATCTTCCACCACATAATTTACATCCAACTTCCTTCCTAATTACATTTCTTTACTTGCTCTGTTAGCAAAACAATGCATCTTTGACTCGATCTTAATTCATAAATAGCATAAGTCACAGATACTAACACATCATTTCTTACATGATACTGTGAACACCATCCCCAGTACGCGCAAAATGTCCTGTAATTAGGCATAGAATATCAAATATCCAGTTACAGGAACAACAACAAAAAAAGTCAATTTCTCCTGGAAAACCCTCTGACACCTCCTTTGGGAGCGTGTCCTGTTCTACAGGGTGCCACCTGACACTCAGCTGCCTGAGTACCCACGAAAAACGCTGGCTGTGATCAGCTGAGGTTGAAGCACTGTTCACAATCAGTCAGCCCATGATTCCAAGCCCTCCCTGCTCCCATTCCCTCATATCCAGCTGCCTCCTGCACTTCTTAACCAAAACTTCCAAGGGTCCTTCCTCTGTCTCCATGACTTCAGACACTAGGATTTTGTGTTTGGGGCTTGTCTTGCTTCTTTTGCGCAGACATCTTCTCAGCATGACCCCATGAATCCTCACAAAAGCCAACATTAGCAATGGATGGTGACAAATTACCACAAATAATCAACATTAAATACTTTCCTGTCAAAATAAGAAGAAAAGGACATTTTCCAGGGCAGGACTCCTGGTTTTTATTGTTTGTTCATGTACTCACTAATTTGCAAAGTTCTATCATCCACAGTGGGCTCCCCCGTCGTTAGTGCTAATTAGTGAGCTTCTCCAGTACTAATAAATCAACATTACTCACACTGCTTGGAGGGATGGGCTATGGTACATTCCCGCATATGAATTCTGAAGTGAGCTGGTGTTCTTCGCTGCAGTCCTGATGTTCATGGATAGGACTTTGATGCCGAGCCTACTGCACAGCTGTTTCTAATGATTGCTTTTCATTTTTCCAGACACGCCCAGTGTGAGGAAGGAAGCCTGTGAGCAGAGAGAGGTTGTTAAGCCCGAAACAGCAGAGCCAAGTGGCAAACGAGGGGTGTGGAGCCACCTAATCGTGTGAGACCCAACGGGAACTCAAGCGTGGTCATACCCACTTGAGTCGCTTACAGCGTGGATATGGCTTCAGCTTGTCTCCCAGGGATCCACATGGGATGAGGCTAGTGCCCTGTATGGTGGTGCTAAGAGCCTTTAGAAGAGGTGGTGAAATCTTTACTGGAGGGGTCACCAAGAAAAGGATTAGCATAATTCTCATGGAACTCAGTCTCTTATGCACAGACTATCAATATTGCAACCACCTTTCCCCTGGTTTGATTCATTCCAAGGGTGGGAGGACTTACCAGAGCTAATGCCAAGCTATTTGGACTTGAAACTTCTGGAACTGTGAGCTCAGTAAACCTCTTATCTTTATAAAGACACAGGTGTTTTGTTATAGTAACAGAACAGTGACTAATATTCCACCCCTGTCAAAAGTTCTCCAAAAAATCTGATATTTCCCCAAGTCCTCTCATTCCCAAGCCTTTCAACCATGTCTTTTAATTGCTCCCAGTCTGTTAACCTTGGACCCTCTGCTTCCTTTTGCTCCTTAGCTGTGAACTATGAGGTCTTTGTTCATGGGAAAAAAATTGTATTTTTTTTCCTCTTAAAAACATTCAGTGGGTAGGGGTTGGGGATTTAGATCAGTGGATGAGCGCTTGCCTAGAAAGCATAATGCCTTGGGTTTGGTCCTCAGCACCGCAAAAAAAAACCAACCAAACAAACAAAAAAACATTCATTGGATTAAATTAGACTTCGTGGTTGGTTTGTACCTGAGCTCTCCTAAGGCATTTATCTGACGTGGGATTCATCTGTTGAACACACCTTTCTTTCAACTTCATGTCATTGTTTAATTACAATAGATGAAAATGGTTTTCTTGGCCAGCTGGCATGATGGAAGTTTATATGGTCACTGACCCACATCTGTATAGCTGGTCTCAGATCTGTGCAAAGCCAAGCCCTTTTGTTGGCCATACGGACTGATTGGTCCATAGCCAATCAGTGCTTCTCAACAAGAGAATTATTTTTTTCAAGAAATAACATCTAGCAGTAACCCTACAAGACACAACATTTCTCTGCATAGTTACAAAAAGATGGATGGCACAGAAGTTTCTAGATCACAGCATAGGCAACTCGTCCAGTGCCACAGAGAAGATCAAAAGCCACTAGGTTGGTCTTTCTCGCATGGAAGTTCTCTAAAGGGGAAGCCGGATGCCTTCTAAATCCTGTGATCCTGATTCCCTCAGGAGCCCTTTGAATTGTAATTTTTTCTGAATGTTTTCAATCTTTAACAGCATGTATATTTCTATACATGGATGAATATTCAATGTTATTTATACACAGTGCATTTTCAAAATCAAGTATAATTTTAGTATCTCCATGTGTCCAAAGGATACTCAGATGCTTACTAATAAGTCCATTGGCATCCTTCACTGCTCCGTAATCCAAGATGGAAGAGCTATCTGTTCCTGTAAAGGCTGGGGGAAATTGTAAGGACTTGAGATTGCATTTGGGCAAGTGTCCTGAGGTTTGGCTGCCTATTCAAATCTAAAGCAGATTTCTGCTGAGTTGGTCTGGAGTGAGGGGTTGGCTTGTAAGTGTCATAAACCTAGATATGCCTTTTAATCTGCCATCTACCCTATCAAATTAGAATGGAAACTTTGAAGTGGACAAGTTAAATGAGGAACTGTTGGGAGTCACTCCCAGAACCAGCTGTGGGGGGGGTAGGGAGCAGGATGCTATGAAGCTGATCATATTTTGTTACAAATTAAACACATTGCAGTGGGTATGCTAAGTCATAGTTTTCATAGATTTGTTTTCCAAGTGTCCTGAAATATCCATAATGCATAATGCATAATGCATAATGCATATATATAATAACAGTGACCCTGGAGGCCCTCCTCAGTGGAGTCATGAAGGCCTCAGTCAGCCCCTGTGGGGTAGCAGGGAACTGTGTCTCAGGGTATTCCTACCCACGCTGAGGATCTTACAATATTTCTGTTGGCAGTCTGATTTATTATTGATTTCTTCGTAGCCTCTGGATTTCTGCTTGCACAGGTTATGATTATTCTAAGTGTCTGTCACATTGGGGCTGGTTGTCAGGCTAGCAGTATTCATGATGTTGCTTCCTCTGCAATTTCTCCTGGAACCTGGCAGATGTGGTAGAGGTGGAAAGTCTCATGGTGAGTAGTAGGCTATCTACTTCTCTTATTGATAGATCTAGGCTCTACTCCATTTTCTCTGCCATCTGTAAAACAGATTCTCCAACTAAGTATGAGAGCAATTTGCGTTAAAGGAAGTATGCAGAGTTGTTTAGGAGATTTTTGGTGTGTCAGCCCACTGTTTCCTGACCATGGAATTCTGACTTGGTATCCAGTACCAGATATGAGTGCCCTCCCACGGAGTGGGCCTTGTGTCCAATCAGAGAACAGTTGGCTACCTGCAGAGACTATGTGCCACTATTGCACAAATGTCTACTTCTTGTCTGGCTGGTTGATTTCTTGGTCTGCAGAATCCCCTGCTTATTCAGGCTGTTGGTGACTATTTTCCTCCAGCAGCCGGCATAGGGCCGTCCAGCACTATGAGGGTTAGCCAGGTGGGAGCTGGTTTCCCTTTCAGTTCCATCATGGTATTCTGATGCCCTGTGACTGAAGCCTGTGGTGTCGTCAACAAGAGCTCTGGCAGGTAACCAAGTGTTTTGCCAGTGGCCTACACTGTTTTGGGGACCTTCTGGGCCTCCCTGGCCAACAGCTCACTGTGGGGGTAACCCAACTCTGGGCCTCTGAGTTGCCAGCCAGAGTCCATGGTTGGAAGATTGAGCTTTTCCACCTTCTGACCAGACTCCCTCCTCCCCCTTCATTGGTGGCTATATCTTGTGGAACGCTGATCAGAATGAGGAACTGATTCTAAACTCTGTCTTAATGTCCCTCCAATTCCCTCCTACCCCTGAGAGTCCAACTCTCCCTCAACCTGTCAAGAAACCCCTCCTCTCTTCCCACCCTCTTTCTTCTCTCTTCTGGCCTCACTCTAGTTCTATGCCCATATTCGTGGTGTTAACTACCATGCGCTCCTCTCCACTTGACCCAGTTAGGAACCTCATATGAGAGGGTACTTGTGGTGTTTATCTTTCTGTGTCCGCATGACCTCTCTTAGAATAATTTTTCCACCTCCCACCATTTTCCTGCACATTTCATTATTTCATTTTTCTTTTACTGCTGAGTAGAATTCCACTGTGGATAGGCACCACGTCTTCATTATCCATTCCTCAGTTGATGAGCATCTCTGGTTTCCAGTTCCTGGCTACTGTGACTAGAGCTGCAGCAGAAAGGCTGAGCAGGTGTCTCTGCAGTGGAGTGGAGTCCTTAGGGTAGGTCCCCAGGAGCGCTCCAGCTGGGTCAAGTGGTAGATCCACTCTGTTCTCTTTCAGGAGCCTCCGTACCGATTTCCACGGTGCTTGTAGCAGTAGGCAAGGCTTCCTCTTTCCCCACAGCCTCTCCACCATTTGCTCTCATTTGGCTTGTTCGTGTACGTCATTCTAACCGGAGTGAGATGAAATCTCAGCGTTGTTTCTATTTGCATTTCTCTGGTGATAAAACATGCTAAACATCTCTTTAAGTGAGTAATAGCCATTGGTATTTCTTCCTTTGAGAATTCTCTGTTAAATTCTCTACCCCATTTTTTGATTGTATTGTTTGACTTTTTAATGTTCAGTAATTATTAGTTCTTTGGAGATTCTAGATATTAGGTTTTTGTTGGCCGTATAGCTGGTGAGGTTTTCTCCCTCTGATGATGGTTTGTTTGTCTATACAGGAGCTATTTAGCTTCATGAGGCCCCCATGGTTGTGTTGATCTAATTTCCTGGGTCATTGGCGTGTTTCCCTTCACCTATACCATGATGGATATTTATAACCAGGGTCGTGTGCTTCTTCAGCTGTTTAATCTTGAGGAGGCGAGGACCGCTTTCACAGAAGAAAATCTTTGAGTGAGGACTGGATTAGTATTAAGTAAGGTCTTCTCTGAATGATCTGCACTGAACTTACCACTAATGATCACCAGTAAATATGTGCATATGTGTATTGCATGTATTTGCATGTCTGTGTGTGCTCACACACATGCTCAGGAGTGCTAGGTCTGCATGCAAAACTGGACTTGGAGGATGGGGTCTGCACTACTGGGTCTACTCAAAGTGGTTTTAACATGCCAATATTCTCCTTAATACTGGATATTTTTTGAGAACCAGAAATGACCAGAAGACTAAAGAAAGAGTCCTTTATGTAGTTATAATGTATTTTAAGAACCTACATTAGCATGATTCGAGTTCAGACTTCATCCTTGTTTGCAAGCATCCTAGTGAAGGCTCTATTTTGGCACTGGGAAATATAGAAAATACAATGTCACAAACATTTAACTATGACAGCACTGTATTTGCTACTCTTCTGATTTCATGAAGTCTCAATCCTTTAGTTATACAGCAAATCTAAGTTTTATAGAGAAAATGCATTTTGGGAACTGGCAAGCCTGGTCAGTTGATAGAGTGCTTGTCTCAAATGTGCAAAGTCCTAGTTCAGTTCCAGGACCACTGAAACAGACATTATGACACATACTTGTAATCCGAGCACTTGGGAGGCAGAGGCTGTTGGAACAGAAGTCAAAGGCCACCCTTAGCTACATAGGTAGTTTGAGGCCAGCCTTGGCTAAAGATCTATCAAAAAAAAAAAAAAGAGGAGGCAGGTGTTGTAGTTAACTTCTTGTTGCTATGCAAAAGAGAACCCAACCAAAAGCAGCTGATGGGAGGAATGGGTTGATTTTGGCTTACAGACTCAAGGGGAGACTCCATCATGGCAGGTAAAATGATGGCATGAGCAGAGGGTGGACATCACCTCCACCACAGCACTGCAAATAGTGGCAGGAAGGTATGCCAAAAACTGGCAAGAGGAAGCTGGTTATAACCCCCATTTAAGTCTGCCCCCAACAACACACATCCAACAAGGTTCCAATTCCAAGACTACCATCAGCTGGGGATCTAGCATTCAGAACACATGTTTCGGGGGGGGGGGGTCCCTGGACCATTATAACAGGGATGATTACTCAGGGGTTAAAGCACTCGCCACTCTAGCCTGAATATTAACTTCAGATTCCCACACCCCATATAAAAGCTGGAAGTTGTGGTGGGCTTCTGTAATCCCAACACACTGATGGCAGGTGGTGGTGGAGACCAGAGAACTCTCTGGAAGCTCATAGACCAGCTAGCCCTGCCAGCAATGAGTGGAATGGTAACCAGAATGAGAATGACCATGAGACATCTGCCTTTGACAGAGTGGAGGCAAGATAACACTCAGGAGCTGTCCTCTGACCTTCACCTGTTCACCTTGACTCACGCGCACGTGCACGCACACACACACACATAAGAAAAGAAAAAAAGGAAGGGTAGGAGTGAGAAACAAAGGAAAAGAAATATTCACTTTCTTAGAAATGAACATATAGATAAAGCACACTGTCAGTAAATACCCACTCAGCCAGCCCTGAATTTTCCCAGGTGACCCATGTAAATTCCAAAAATTAGTACTGACTTCACCTGCTTCTTGAACAACAAATAGCACAGACAGCTGGTTGAGGAGACTCGGGACATAAGCAATTAGTAACTCTGATGCTGTTTCTAAGCAGGAAGATGTTGGGATATTCTGAGTGTTTACATGATTCTCCCCAGCTTTAAACTTCCAAAGAGTTGTAGATGGATTGCATCTAGACAAGCAGACCTACACATCAATGTGAAGCTGGTTCCAGAAGGAAACAAAGAGAAAGACTAGAAGTTAGAACACTGCATGTGTGGGTGTAAACAGGAGCCTGGATTTTCAAAGGTATTTTAAATTGTCCAGAGAGTTTGTCTATTACAGCTGTTCTGTGTGGTGTGCATGGATTGCTAGATGCAGTCCAGCCCTGATTGCTGACCATGAAGCCTTGCAGCTAAGTCCAGTCTTTGCTGTGCACTAAACACTGCCCATCCAGTCGTCCATGGTCCCATGGAGTGTACCAGATTTCAGCAAGGTGAACTGCAGCAATGATCCTCAACCACGGTTGGTTTTGTCCTCCCCGGGATGTGGGGCATTTAGCTAGTAATGGCTGGCAAGGAAGGGTTGTCCACTACTGGATAAGAACCAGGTATACTGCTAAGCATCCTCCATCACACAGGATGCTGGATGGCCCTCACAGCAACCATCATCTGCCCCAAAGTCAAGAATGCCAAATTTGGGAGAGCCTGGACTAAAGCGAATGATGCTGCCAGGGCAGACAACGTCTCAGCTGTTGGTAGTCTAGACACTGGTCACCTGGACACTAGAAGGTCACACTCTGCATCCTTGTGCACAGGCAGGGTCTCCCGGGTAACTTCCGGCTCCTTGCAGAAGGGTGCAGCTGGAGGGAAATTCACATCAAGCAGAAACCCCTTGTCTCTCTCTCTATTCATCATCATCATTACTTTTTCACTTTGGTTAGCAGATGTTTCTTTAGTGCTCTGACATCCTTTTTAATTTGCACAGTTATTAATTTGGCTGGCTGAGAGTGGAGCTCTTTACCTGCCCAATCATCCTTGTATCTGAGGTGGGCATGCACGTGGAGTGGTCCTCGCCTGCCATCCATCACCCGGAAGCAGCTGTGACCCACAGCACCCCTAAGAGGGATCATTTGATGACCAGTGCAATTTTCCCTTCTCTGCCATCTCACACTTCAAGTGAAAGGAACTGATGGCCCCCGAGTCCATTTCCTCAAGCACTCTAGGGGGAATTGTTTGGATTCTAACATGTACCCTCCGACATCCCATTTATAGCTGTGACAAAGAAGTAAGCAATTAATCAGGCATCCCTCCTAACAACACTGACCCGCCAGCATTCAAATGCTTTAATTAAAATCGTGGCACAGTGTATGCCAGAGGGAATGGCCCAGCACTGTCTCCAGCAGACGGGAAGCTCCTCTCCTCACCAGCCCTGAAGCAAGCACACATTACCAAGTAGCTGGCATGGGGCCTTTAATGAGAAGGCAAGCGGGTCTCCAGGGATGGGCGTCCGTGCTGCTGCTCACCTGTGGAAGCAGAGGGTGGCCACCACTCAGTGTGGGTCTCACTCTTTTCTGTGTGCCCGTAGGGCTCCGTTTTTGGTCCGCACAAAGATGAGGAACAGCTCTATGACATTCAGCCTTGTCACACTGAAGTCCCCTCTGCAGCTTGAAAAATAAAATGTCAATGCAACTTTGAGATGTAAAATGTATAAATATCAGTAGGCATTGAAAAAGTTGCATTTTCACCCCTACCAATGTTAACTCACCCTTGAGACAGCTTCGCGCCTCTTGGTATTCGTGCCTGCTTCCAGATTGTTTGCCTTACTTGTACACAGGTACACCAAGATTTTCAAGTCAGAAATGGTGTGTTGCATTTCAAGTTAGATGGTTTGGGACTTTTAAAGACTGGCATCCATTCATTTGATTGCACTTACCGATTTCCAGGCGACTATATGATTTTATTGAAACATGTCTGCATTCTCTGATAGACCAAGTTCATTGATCTGTCCTCGAGTTATGGTGCTTGTACATTTTCTACTTGCTTACTCTGTAACTGTTCAACTTGGGGGTGGCCATTTCTTCTCCACACGGGGCAGCTGACTTGGAAGGCCTCTATCTCCTGGTTCCTAAGCCAGATTCTCTCCTTTGCTCCTAGCCACCATTTTGAAATGCAGGCTTTTGGTGATGCAGTTTTAAAGATTTAGTCTTATTCCGGTTTGTGCTACCAGAGCAGTTCTGACAGTGTGAATGAGTCAGGATGTCCTGTGGATTTTCAGTATCCCATGTGCCCCTTTTGGGAATCCAAATCTTTGATGTCTTGTTTTGTGTCTCTCCCTGAACCTGCCCTCAAAATCTGGCCTCTTTGTCAATGCACTATAAAGTGCCTCCCTAGCTTATCTGTCTTTCCACATGTGGTTCCTAAATGTTTGGGCACTGACCAGGGGTTGTGAGGTCCTCAACTCTTAGGAGACTGTGTGCTCTGTCCTCATTTCCCCTCCCTGCTGGGCTCCTGCCTCACTGTTTAACCACCCTCCCCAGGGCCCTGCCTCTGCCTGCTCCCTGCTTCCCCTCCACTCCTTCCTCTCTAGTTCATATCCTGCCCCTTTCAAGTTTGGGTTCTTTTTCCTTTCAAAGATACTGATACTTCCCATAATCATTTTCAAGTTGGAAATATGAAACTTAATTTCTTCCTTTCCCTCCTCCCTCTGCTTCCTGTCTGTGTTTATTAAAATAACTGTTCTCTCTCCTTCCCTCCTCCTCCTCCTCTTACTTGTACAAGCAGAGTATCAAAGACAAAGACAGCAGTCATTTCATCACATTATGGTAAAGACAATGCAGTCTGAACCCATAGGATATGGATCCATTTGGCCAAATAGAATTTAATAATTAAAAAGAGAATTTAGATTATAGACTCCTTGCCACTAAGAAATAATTTTTTTTATGAAGCCTGTTTTTCACTCATGCTTCTCATTAGTTCTAATTCTCTCTAATGTGCTCTGCCTTAAAATACTTCCTAGGACTTATTTTCAAGCGTCTTCTCACAGCTTTGTGAAGGCACGATAAACAGAAAAAAGATGGACTGACAGGCTGCAGACGGAGGGAAGGGGCAGGCTGAGGACTGGCAGATTCTTTCCCAGTTGAGGGATATCAGGTTTTGTTCTATTTTTGCCTTCAACTGGTTAGGCAGTTCACCCATAATATAGAAAGCAATTAGCTTTGCCCAAATTCCACCAACTTAATCTCATCCAAGAAAAGCACCCTCACAGAGAATTCCAGAAAACTGCTTGACCAAGGATCTGACCTAGTCATCTGGCCCAGTTAGTCATCCTAGTGGACATTGTCAAACTGTTGACACTAGGCCTTTAGAGTCTCCCTTGAGTCTGCTCTCTTTCTGAAATGGAAAAGAATGGATGTGAACATAGCATCCCCCCTTTATCTGATGTTTCACATAACATGGTTTCAGTTACCAAACATCAAACATTACCTGAAAATGTTAGATGGAAATTCCAGAAATAATTTACTAGAAGTCCTGCATGGTCTCCTCTTCCCATCGGGGTGAGTGACACCTGTGCCTGGTCTATCCATGCGGTGTGCTACCTGTCCACTGGGCACTGGTTATTAAGTGGGCCGTCCCATCACAGCATTATAGTGCTTGTGTTAAGTAACCTTAATTTTTATTAATAATGGCCTCCAAGTGCCAGATTCGTGATCTGAAATGGGTTTGGGCCACATTGCATGGAAGAAAGATTAACCCTGTTTCTGAGTGGCTGTGCTGTAGAACTTATGAAAAGAACCATTCTAAATGGACAGCGCATGAATCCACTGAGCTTCTCAGCATGTCCCGTGAGTGTGAGGAGACTGGGTCTATTGGGTGTCTGAACATTGGGTTCAGACTCTACGTTTACCATTTCATGAATTCTCATGAAACCCAACCTTACAGGACAAACAGCATTATCAAACGTAGATGTATAACCCACCACTTGTAGAAAATAATATGTTTATTTAACAATAATGTTCTTTTTCAGCCTTATACTTTATAAAAACAAATTCTTCAAATGCTACGAAAGTCTGTGTAGTTGTTAGATAAGCCCCATTCCAAATCGCTGCAATGACCTTGGCTGTGTATCTTGCTTGCATTCACAACCAATTTGCACGAAACATGACACTTATAACCCATCATTCCAAAGACACGGAATATCAAAAAATTGCCAGGCGTGGTGGCGCACGCCTTTAATCCCAGCACTCGGGAGGCAGAGGTAGGAGGATCGCCGTGAGTTCAAGGCCACCTGAGACTACGTAGTGAATTCCAGGTCAGCCTGGGCTAGAGTGAGACCCTACCTCAAAAAAAATATCAAAAATTGTTTGCCTTACCCATATTTACTTAAAATTATAAGAATATGACTTGAAAGATCTTGGGTTTGTGAGGTAACAGGAAGTCTAGGTTTTTATTAATTTACCTCTATAAGTATTCAAACTTAGAACTCACTGAAATGAGTCCAGGCTAAAATTTTTCCAAGTGAAACTGGATGGGAAAAAAGAGTGGTTAAGAGACTGTACAACAGAAAACAAACCATAACACAATAGCAGGGCTGAGTATATGTGACAGAGATCACGGGACTTACTAGGCCCAATTTACTTTCTGACCCTTGTCAAGAATCCCTCAGCCACTGGCCAGTGCCCTGAAGTGGCCCATGGTCATGGTCAGGGTCACACGGTATGCCAGACTCCTCGTGGTTCCTGTAAAGGCATCCCATATCCATTCAAATATAAACACTGGTCCTGTGGAGTAGCGCTTGTGTCCATGGGTACCTCAACCAGGATGACTACAACTGTCCCTCTGGGTCCACAGGGACACTCCTCACCCTATACAAACTCCATGGTTCTTCAGGTCCCTTGTGGATTATGGCAGGGCGTTTGCCTCTAACCAACCCAGATCCTCTAATACGTTTTACGCCATCCCTAGATGACATATGATGTCTAATATAATGTAAGTACTATGTAAACAGTTATACTGTATTGTTTAGGGGAAAATAACAAGAAACAAGTCTCTGTTTATATAAAAGATTCAACTGTAAGTCAGCAATGATTTAAATTCTTTTTTTTTTATTTTATTTATTCATTTTCAAGCAGAGAGAGAGAGAGAGAGAGAGAGAGAGAGAGAGAGAGAGCACACCAGGGCCACCACAATGTGGGTCTGGCTTATGTGGGTACTGGGGAATTGAACCCGGGGCCTTAGGCACTTGAGGCAAGTGCCTTAACCGCTTAGCCATCTCTCCAACCCTAAATTCTTATTTTTATACTTTCCGTACAAGTTTGGTTTAAATTCATGGGTGCAAAACCTGGTGATGCAGTCAGTTGTACTAAGAAAATTATCTTTAAATTCCTTCAGTATATCTTAATTTTAGAAAGGGAAGATTACCTTCTCCAAGATAAAATCAGGGTTTCTTTCAGCACAAGCCAGGGAAGGTCCTGAAGCCTGAAAGACAATGTCAAAGCCCAGTTGGATGAAGCAGCCTGAAGTGGCTCGTACAAGGAAGCCACTAATTGTCCCATGAAGCCAGGTGCTTCTGCTTCTTGTCTGTTGATGAGGCTAGTCACACCACTGCTTGGAGTTCAGTGATGGTAAAAATACCTGAAGCAGAATAGGAATAAAACAGCCACAACAAAAGTAGGGCCTGTTAAAGAAAACAACTACAAGTAGGGCAGCCATGGGATCCAGTGATCCCACTATTGAGGCCCTGCCCCAGCCAACGCCTGGGCCTAGATGAGGGTCACACAAGCCTGGCCAGTGCCCCGTTGCCCGAGGGCACCTAGGCCAGACAGTGGGGCTGAGTGCAAACCCCAGAACCCAGGGCAGCTGTGCAAAGAGAAGCCTGCAAGGCACTGAGTATGAAACTGCATCCCTCCGGTCAGGCCCGGACCTGAGCGATTCCACACCCTGGGAGCTTCTCTTCAAGCCTCTCAACCAGCTACAAGGCTGGGAGAAGGAGCCGATGCATGTAAGCCAAACAAAAATGGTCACCCATCTAGTGTCTAAGAACCACTGCCAGACAGACAGAAACTAAAGCAGTTCAGGAAATGCCGTTCATGGGGGAGGGAGGCAGGGAGGCCTCTGCGTAGACCTAGACTCCCTCCCGAGTACACCATGGGCCAGTGGGGCATATAGCCTCGCAGCAGATGGTCAGTGGGTACAAAATCACTACAAGGATACAGTGAGTCTGAGAGGAGCACCAAACCTTCAGGACTCCTGCCAAAGGTAGTCTGATTCTGAGTCAAAAGTGAGGGGTTTTGGTAAAATGATGCAATAATCAGCTATCATGGCTGAGGGGTCTAATTAAACTGACTTAGCAATGTTCTTACTAATGCTGGGTTTTCCCAGGATATGCAGGCAGGCCTCAAAGGCAATGGCCCAGACTAAAATTGGGTAAAGTGAAGAACCTCTGGCCCTTCCCCTCTCACTTAGAGAATGTTAGACAAGCCCATGAGCTGGTCGCCTCTCAGCCAGCTCCGGACATTCAGTTGTAGCCTAAGCATCCTATGAGGGCCCCACAGTGTCGAGAAAGCTGGGAGCTGGGGATTGCATCTTCAATGTTCCCAAAGTTCATTTGGTAAAGACTTGTTCCCAACATGGTGCTGGAAATCAGGTCATTGGGTGTGCACTTACATGTGAGGTCTCAGCCCCTTCCTCTTGCTCTTTTTCTTCCCAGACACTAGTGGTAGGCTTTTTCACTGCCACGGTATAGTTCCTGATCACACACCTAAAGCAACAGAGCCTCCAGTCCATGGTCTGAAATCTCTAAAACTTTGAACCAAAATAAACCTTTTCTCTGTATAAGTTGATCTCACGGGTATTTGTTATATACTGATAAGCTGAAATAAACCTTTCCTCTGTAAGTTGGTGTCGCAGGTATTTGTTATACACTGGTAAGCTGACAAGTTCATCGGGATGGGGGTCGCCTGGTTAGTACACAAGCCCACTCTGCCTACAAGTCCCAGAACGCACTTGATCACTGAATGATGAGATGGACAAAATCCCCTTGGCCAATTTGTTCATCACTGTGCCTTAAAAGCCTTGTATGGAGCTTGGCAAAAAGTAAGAATTCAAAAATAGTTATTGAATAACAAAATATATGCACCTGAAGAAGTGGAGCTAGCTGGGAAGAGAGGGCCTTGGTTCCTAGCTCAGCAAGATGGGATCCCAGAACAGCGTTTGCACAGGAATGTGCTCTGAGAACCTTTAAGGTCCTCCAATCTCTTCTGAAATAAGTAGCAACGGACAAGAAGATTGTTCCTGAATGGCCAACTCAAGTAATTCAAGTTTCACTCAAAACTCCAGGATGTAATAAACTCATACAGAGTCCTTTAAAGTTTTTGTTGATGAAATTCTGAAACAAAGTTTCATGAACCAAGAAAAGTCATATTTTGTATGATGGAAGTGCCTTGGGTTTTCTGGATTGTTACACATCAAGGGAAAAACTAAGTAACAGAGCAGCTATTTGTTTAAAAGCAATGAATAACGCAACAGAGATTCGTAACTGGATGCAACAGGCAGTGTTATATTATAGACATATGTTTATGAAGATTTAATCCCTACATACAAATGGTGAAATCCTAACAAACACCCAAGGTGATGGTGTTAGGAGGTAAAGCCTTAGGAAAAACATTGGGTCCTGAGGGTGAAGGCCCATGAATGGGATTAGTTCCCTGATAAATGGGACCCAAGGCAGCTGCTCAGCCTCTTCCACTAGCTGGGAAGCAAAAGGCCTATTGAGTTAGTCAGACTTTGCATCATTTAATAATATACCTGTCGGAATGTGATGGCTTCATCCAGGTGTTCCCCACAAACGAATATGTCTGATTGCTTGATCCCTAGCTGATGGCAATTTGGGTACTGGAACCTTGTAAGAGCTGTGTTTTGGGGGGCAGGCCAATGTGGGTTCTAGCCAGCTTCCCCTCGCCAGTGTTTGTCACACTCCCCTGCTGCTGTTGTCAACCTGATGTTGGCCAGGAGGTGATGTCCACCCTCTGCTCATGACATCATTTCCCCTGCTAGGAGGGAGCTTTTCCTCGAGTCCATAAGCCAAAATAAACCCTTTCCTCCACAAGCAGTTTTGGTCAGATTCTTTTCCATGCAGCAAGGAGAAAGCTGACTGCATTACATCATAATGAGAATAAATGTTTATTTTAGCTCACATTTTCAGAGGTTTCAATCCATAATCTCCATCCTATTATTTCAGGGCCTGTGGTGAGGCAGAGCGCTGTGATATCAGGAACATGCGGCTGTGGCTGCTCAATTCACAGCAGACATGACGCAGAATCATGGGATACAGGAAAGGCCAGGGCAAGTTAGTATTTCCCAGGATATGACTCTGGGGACCGACTTCCCCAGAAGAGACTCTGCCCCCTACTTTCCACCAAGTGTGTTTTTGATGAAGTGTCCTGTTTTGATGAAGTATCACTGGCGGTGGAGCTTGAGTCTAGCCCTAAGTTGTGTTCTGAGCCAGCTTGAACCCAGCTCTTTGCTTTCTCTCTCTCTTTATGAAGCTCCCCATGCAATCTGTAAGTGTGAAATAAACCCTTTCCTCCCATAAACTGCTTCTGGTCATGTGTTTGTCTCAGCAAGAAGAAAATAAGTACCACATACCATTTCTCAATTATGCTGCCATAATATAAATCCATTGAGGGATTCATCCATTAATCAAATCAGAACCCACAGAATCCAACCACTTCCCAAAAGGTCATTGGCTGACAAGCAAGTCCCCAGTACATGAACCTGTAGAGACATGATTTATTCAACTGTTATAACCCAGAAAATAGGACCCTTCACCAAGGACCAGATTGGCCAACACCTTTATTACAAAAGGTGAACTGTGAGAAATAAATGTCTGTGTTTAAGCAGTCAGTCTATGACATGTTAATATAACAGCCCAAATTCACAAAAAAAAAGATAAGTACATTGAATTCTGGCTTTGTCACACATTCATTGTATGACACGGGGTATAGCATTTGAGATGACGACCTTTATGTTACCTATCAAACAAACATAGAACCCCGTCCTCAGCACAATCCTGTGACACCGTGTCCTGGTCAACTGTCCATAGGCCTGCTCCCACTTCCAGAGGTTTCCCAGGTTCCGTGAAATACCACTCGCTCAAATAACGTTCAAAGTTCTTAGCTCTGGGCCTACCAATAAGTACTCTATGAAATACTGAAACTTTCCCAAACTTTGCATTAATTTTTAAAGCTGTGTACATTTTGAAGACTATTTTAAGAGTGAAATACTTGAAATTGAAAAAAATCGAGAATGTGCAACTGAATAGCCAGGTTCTTGTGCCCTATGGGCAGCAGAGCTGGAAAAACAGCGTCATTTTGGAGAAGGTTCTCTGAGGGGAGGTGGAGGAACAGCAGCAGCACTTGCAGTGGACGGCGCAGGAGCCACTCAGAGTGATGGGCTTGACTCGCTGCTGTCATGTGGACCTTGAAGCCAAAGGGCTCAAAATCCCATGTCTTTCTCACCCAGCCACTAGTAGGAAGTGGTGGAACCTAGGGCTGGGGAGACGCCTTCATGGTTAAGGCCTTTGCCTGCAAAGCAGAAGGACCCGAGTTTAATTCCCCAGCCAGATGCTCAAGGTGGCGCATGTGTCTGGTGTTTGTTTACGGTGCTCTCTCTCTCAAAAAAGAAAAGAAAAGAAAAGAAAAAAGAAAGAAAGAAGTGGAGCCTAATTGGGGGAAGGAAGGGGAATCGTAGGCCCCTTCCTCTTTCTTTTCTACTTCCAAGCTGCCAAGAGACGGGCAGCTCTCTGCATCCGTATATCTGGAATTCCTCTGCCCCCATAAACACCTTAGGGCTGGACTCAAGGAACCACTCAGGGTGACACCTCCTTCAAGTTACAAACTTTGACAAAACTCTTGAATCTTTTGGGGGGCACCATTCAAACTAGCACAATTAGAATAGGTTTCAAGCCAGCTGTGGTGGCCCTAGAGAGGAGGAAGCGGGAGGATCACACGATGAAGTCCAGCCTGAGCTGCGTAGCGAAGCCTTGTCTTCAAGCCAAAACACAAAGACAAACCAGAAGAATGTTTGCTACCTGTCCAGAACTGGGAAACCAGATAAACTATGGGACTCTGCTATTAAGGAAAAGGGGGAGACAAGCTTTCTTAGACTCTTGTGTCTTCATTTTGACTTTTTCTAAGCACTCAACTATGTTCTGAGATTGGTGAGATTCTAGAAAAATCACCTGATTGGCTGGAAAAATGATTAGCTTTCCCCTTAAAAATCAATGTACTTTACCCAAGGGCAGTTTCAGACTATCTTACCTCTTCATAGGGCTGATCATTTTTCTAATAACTACCTGGTGGGTTTTTTTTCAAGCACACCTACAGAAGACATGAGCTCCACTCTAAGATAATAGGAATGGCTTAGATTCCACTCTCATTAATATAATGATTCTATAGCACAATGACAGATAAAAGAACTTTCTTCTTATTCTACTCAAGGCTGGTTTTACATAAAAATAGACCATAACTCAGAGTCTGTAATGTCTATGAAAAGGTTATACTCGTTACCATCCAAATAGGCTGAGCTAATAAAAATTATATTTGTTACAATCCAAATAGATTAACCGGCCTTAAGGGCTTAGCTATGTATTACACTTTTCAATTTTCTTATAATTAAATTAACATAAAATAGTCTTCACAAATAAATGGCTGTTTCAGAAAGAGTTAAGCTCTGTTTAACAAAAGTAGCCCCTCTCTTTACCTGCGCAGCTTCTCAGGTAGGTCTGGGAGGTGGAAGAGGCACTTGTCTTCATGGAGTGGAATCGTAACCAATTAGCACCCTTTTCCATGGTCCTCATGCCATGCTTATGGTGCTGATTCTGACATAGGCGCCCCTGGCAAGTGGCCAGAAAACGCTCTCCGCCCCTGATGCTCTCCTTGGGATAAGCCCCCTGGATGGTCCTTCTGTTCCTCGCTGTGAGCTCCCAGCCATCAAGTCAGCTGGTCTGTAAAATGGCTTCCTGCCTGAGCAAGGCTCTGCCATGCCACCATGTCCTGGAATCCTGCTCTCTCTTCCTCTCCTACGTGCCCTCCAGCTACAAATCCTACTGGAACATTGCTTCTGTTTGTGCAACGCATTATTCTCAACTTTAATGTTTCTTCTTGTGGGCGTCTTCTAATAACTATCCCAGATGAGATGGCAAAGATGAATTAGGACTCTGAGCTGAGAAGATCTTAAAAGACAGGATGCCCTTGAATTTGTGGAGTCCTTTAAATGTTACCATCCTTACAAAGCTAATTATTTTATGATCTGCCTTTTGTTTTAGCCTAGAAATGTCTTTTCAAAGAATGAAAATAGGTGAATAAGTTATGTAGTCATTCTATTTTGAAATTATCAGAAGCTCCAGTCGTCTAGTTCTAAAAGTCTAGGGGAAAAAACACAAAGAAACAAGAGAACTCACCTGCACAGGCAAGGCTGGCATTGTGACACACTTTACATCTTTACCCTATTACACCTTTAGGATTAGGAAAATCTGCCCAATTTTAAAGTAACAAAATAAAATCATAGAGCTAGTGGAAGTCTGAGCAAGCTTATTGACCAAAAATCAAGAGGAGTTTTGGGGTGGTGGGTGACAGAGAAAGTGCTGGACTAACGTCAGCCTGAGACACTTTGATGGAGAGAGATACCGAGGACACACAAAACATCCCAAACAGAATTCCAGGAGCTGTTAAGAGCTCAACAATACAGTAGACTTCAACTCACCCACCATGGTTCAGGGATTTTTTTGGAAGGGGGGGCCACGTAGCTCTTCATGATCAATTGCAGTATCTGATCTGTGCTTGTCTGTCTGGTCAACAGACTTCAATTTTCAGTGCTCTTCTTCAAGCACAGTGGTTTGACCACACCAACAATAAAATACAGTCTAATACGTCCATTTAACAATAAAATGCTAATAACACAAATGTAAACAGGCCCTTGTGATTAGTTCCTTGAGAATAAATAGACCTTAGATGATTTCCTGATGGTGCTGGGGCCCAGGGTGCTTCGGGCTCTTCTAATCTCTCTGTGCACCCTGCCGATGCTCACTTTTTAGGCAATTTAGTCCTCATTAGCTCCTCCACAAAAGGATGAACAAGAGAAATGGAGATGAGGCTCAAAGGAGTCCATTTTGCTGTATGTCAGTAGCTGTTAGAGCTCTGATGAGAGAGGAGGTCATTGCAGTGGTACAGCAGGGCCTTTGCATTATCCTAGGAGCTCATGGATGCTGACACCCCTGTCCCCTGGCATCAAAGAGGAACAAGACCTGGCTGTACATGTAAGAAGACCTTAGTCCTAACAGCTCAATTCAAAGTGCGAGCAGGTGAGAAACACGGCTGTTTGCGTTTATAGCTTCCCTCTTGTAGTATATATGTGGTGAGACTATTTATATTTATATCTATCTCCCAAATATCTAGAACTAAAGAGAAGCGCAGCTAATGTTATTGCTGGGCTTTGTTCATTGGGGTTTTTCCAAGACCCCCAAAAAAGCACACATGCAGTGAAGTGAGAGGAAGAAGAGATGTTTCTGTGTGACAAGGAGACCTCTGGGGCAGAAGCCATGTCACGAGGTGTGGAGCACATGCCTGTCATCCTCACCCACTCAGATGAGAACCAAGAAAGAAGGGCCAGTCAGGCGCACAGCCAGGAAGTGGGAAAATTACAAAATGAAATTCATGGGACACTGGAAGCACAAAGGAGAGTGAGATGAACATTGCTTTGAGGCCGGTTTGGAGCTATTTTGGGTCCACATCCCCAGAGAACAATCAGCCTCAGCAATAAATGCATGCCCAACACCAGTTCAGTGGCCACGGTCACCTGAAAACTGGGATTGGGGAGCACGCAGAGCACAGTCCTTGTAGGCTGAGTTGTGCTCCGTCCACACTTGGAGCTCATCTCTGGCTCTAGCTGGGCGGTTAGGAGCCTGTGTCAGATCCAAAGCAAGATGAAATTCCTCCCCACACACCTGTGATATTTGTTCTGTGAACACTTCGTAGAAATCGATTGTCAGAGTTAAAAAGGACCCTTGAGACGCTCTAGCCTGGGGATCATTAAGTAGGGCTTCATCAAAACCCCCTGAGGAGGTTTTTCAACATTATCGACAGATTATGTTCCACAAATTCAGCCTGAATTATAAGGGAATTAAATGGCCGCCAACGGATGCTGTACCCTCCATTCACTATTTGGGTGCACAGGGAGAAAGAAGTTATTTTACCATTGTCATTCTCCTCAAAGTTAAAGAGTACAAATCATTCATGGGTGATAGTTGACCCTTTGACCTTGACTTTGGCTCTTCACCTTGGCAATCCTCCATTAAGTGAGGAGGCTAGAAAGTGGCAGGGTGGTGGGTGACCATGGGAACAAAGGGAAGCCGATGAAGCCGGATCATTTGATCTTCCTCCCTTTTCTTTCCAGAGGCTCCGCAGCACTTCCTCTCCTGCCGCTTCAAGTGCTCATTCATGTCCCTGCTTTGAGCCTGTCTCATCTCCTCTCATTCACTTTCCCCTTTGGTCCCGTCTCCCTCACACCTTCCCATTCCCCCACTCAGATCCTCCTGGAGGGAAGGGAAATGACTTTAGCAGACGTCGGACACCCAAAGCAGGGAGCTCACAAAAGCAGCTTTGTCCCTTCTCCATGGCCCTCTGCGCGCAAAGTGGCGAAGTGAGTCTCAAACTTGTGCCAATGAAAAGGGAGCTAGAGAAAGAAGGAGGGAAGGAAGAAAGAGAGAGAGAGAGGAAGGACGGTTATAGAGATGCAGATTTCCAGGCCTTTTCTTGACAAAATTCACCTGACCAAGTACCAGGTACCCAGTCATTTACAGAAGAGCGCCAACCACAAGGTGGTGATAGGTTGTGCAGACAGACGGACAGTGAAGATGGTTCACGCCCTCCAAGTCCACCTTCTCTCCTCAGTGACCAGCCCTAAACTCTTCTTGTTCCTCCCCTCTGGCCAAAGGACCTCACTAGGCTTGAGCAACGAGATATCTCATTTATGTGTACATAAATACAACAAAATTTTGTTATCCACCAAAGCCCAAATCTACAACACTTTTGTTCCCAGCAAAAGCGTCCTCAAGCTGTCGTCTCCTCAAAGGTCCTCCCTCCGCCAACATCATCTCTTGCCCATTCTGTGATGCTGACAAGAGCCCTCTGAGTAAGAGAACACATTTGAACTTTTCTTTCACTCTAGTCTCTTTAGTGTAAGGAATAAACTTCACAAAACAGCCTCATCTCTGATGATGAACCTCACCTCCACCTTGTCTCTGAGGCATTTCCACTTAAGCTCAACGCAGCAATGAACATCTCACAGAGCTCTGAGTGTGTTTCCACACTTGGTTCTGTTTCATTGATTTCTCATCCAGGTCTCATGTCCGTCTCATCCACAGGGCCTGGCGTATTCTCTGTGCTCTGGCCAAGAAAGGTGCCACCATCGTCTTTCGGCCTCAGGTCCTCCCACTGGATGGGATGGACACCGGGGTCTTGGTATTGTGTGAACAAGCCCTAGATTTCCTATTTCTTAGGGAAATTTTTACAGAGAGCCATAAAAATTTGGATATAGTTTTTGATAGGTAAGTCTGAAAGGTCCCCTTTTGTGGGTTTAGACCCATCTCTTCCCCCAGGTCCACCCAAAAGGTTAGTGACAATGTAGTATGGACCCCTCCACTCTACATAGTTGGACAGATGGAGAAGACTCTAGAGCTATTCCTTTCCTAAGGAGCAGGAAGATTTATCTAGATGTGGTCCAGTTTCTGTGTTCAGAATTTTGTCTAATGTAGGCAACTCAGAAAGGAAATAACACATAGTAAGTAACTCAGAAAAGAAATGACCCATTATATTAGTACCCTTCTTGACTGCAGGATTTTTGGTATTTTTTTAGAATCTATAATTTTGGTGGGGTAGATTGACTTATATTAAATTTTATACATTGCTTCTGAACTTACATTATTGGTTCTTTAGCTCCGAGGCAGTGTATTAGTTTTTCCTAGGGTCGCCATAGCAAATTACCACAGACTAGTGACTTAAAGCAGCAGTGACTTCGCCTTTCATGGTTCTGGAAGCTGGATCAGGTTGGTGGCAGGGTCTTGCTCCATCTGAGTCGTTCATGGCCTCTCCCAGGTTCTGTGGTCTCCAGCAGTGCTTTGTGTGCCTTCTGCTTGTAAGTGCATCAGCCCGATCAATCTCTCCTGTGCGTCTGTCTACATTTCCCTTGTCTCTAAGATCATCAGTCATATTGAATCAGGGCCTACCCTCATCACAACTTGATTACTTTTCCTGAGTTCCCAGTTCCAAAGGTCATATTCACAGATCCCAGATGGACATGAACTTTGGGGAGATACTATACAATCCCACATAAACACTCTCTTGTCCTGAGAACTGTGAGGAGGTACTGTGTTGAAATTCATGCCAGCCAGGTTTTAGGAGAGAATAAAAAGCGATTAGCTACTTCCCTACAGCCACCACCTTACAGGTTGGTGAGCAGATGCTGTCAGGTTAATGAGATCCTCTTCAAGATTGGTGCCCACAATCCCTGGAAGGATGATCCAGGCCTATGTATTTTTTAAGAAATTTTATTTTCTTATTTATTTGCAAACAGAGAGGGAGAAAAGAGAGAGACAGACATGTAGAGTGGGCACACCAGGCTTCCAGCCACTGCAAACCAACTACAGATGCATGCTCCTCTTTGTGTAGCTGGCTTTACGTGGGTACTGGGGAATCAAACCTGGATCACTAAGCTTTGTAAGCAAGCACCTTAACTGTCATCTCTTCAGCCCAAGGCCCAAGTTTCTTGACTAATTCCCACTGCACAGAGAAGTTTCTCACATCATCAAGTTGGGACCATCAGGCTGAGAGAAAGAAGAAAAGCACATAGGTTTTTTGCTCCCCAGCAACTCTGAAAATTCTAGAGCCTTAGTTCCAGCTGCTGCAGCAAATACAAGACACAGCTTAAACAACGTATTCTCTCCCAGTATCAGAGGCTGAAGTCAGCGTATCTCATAACCTGTTTCTGGTGAGTTCTCTACTAATAATAAAGCCACTAACTATAAATATTCAATTCTTTAGGTCAGTGGTTTTATATGAAACTCAAGTACCTACAGGTATGTTTCCCCCAAATAGCACCTAACCACAGTATGTGCTGGAAAAGATGTCGCCAGCTGTTTGGGGTTGTTCTCTGCAGTGGTCCAGTCTACTTTGTGTGTATTTCGCTCTGTGTAGCCTATGTATCACATGTATCAAATATAGACTCATTACATTTATTGCATAAATGTAAATATTTTTCAACAATGTTCACAGTATACTGTGCCTAATAAGTAGACTTCTACTGTCAGTTTCTAAAGGATTACAAAGTTGGGGTGTGTCATAGTTTGATCCAGGTGTCTCCCACAAATGAATGTGTTATGAATGCTCAATCCCCAGCTGCTGGCAGTTTGAGTGTTGGAACCTGGTTGGAGCCGTGATGTGGGGAGCAGTCTTATGGGGGTTATAAGCTGGCTTCCCTTTGCCAGCTTTTGGCACACCTTCCTGCCACTCTTTGCAGTGCTGTGGTGGAGGTGATGTCCACCCTCTGCTCATGTCACTTTTTTCCATGCCATGATGGAGCCTCTGCTCAAGTTGCCATAAATAAATTAGCTGGTCCAGGAATCATAGGACTTCCATTCCAGAGAGGTTCTGCCCCACACGCAGGAGAAGGCAGGCCACACGGAGGTGCTGGGAAGAATCAATGTCTGGTCTGGCCGGGATCCCCTCTGTCTGTATCCAGAATCTCTAATCATATTTCTACCAGTAGAAAAAAGAAAAGGGTTCATTCACCCTCGATCGTTGGATCTTCAATGTGGAAGCTCCTGAATCACATAAAACTGTGATCAAATAAATACATGACTTTCCTCTTATGAACCTGTGTCTCATTATAGGGGAGTCTCCATGACCGCTAAATGGGTCACCATTTTCCATACCTACATGGTAGAAGAGAAAAATACTAAAAAAAATGAACTAAAGTATGTTTGAAAAGGTGTACTCAGGAAACTTTTAAAAAGTGAATATGTCTTCGAAGGATAACTCAAAGATATGAAGCATTCCTCGTTTATATATTCTGTTTAGTTTTAACCACACCACAGACAGATGAAACAGTGGATACCAGGTCGACCTGGAAAGCTGTTTCCTAAAACTTGGGTCTTATTTGGAGAAGTCATGCTTGTGGACACCAAAGGAACACTATCAGAATACATTCTCTTTCCCTCAGAATGTGTTCCTTTCCTTGTCTAATCCTGTCCTAAGACAAGTTACAGTCACCTTTCAAAAAGTCAGGACAAGAAATACTTCTGCAGATAAGAAGCCCCAGTCCCCTAATGGGTAAGGCATTGGCCTCCTAAATATGGCAGATAATGCAAAACAGTATTTGACTTTGGCATTGGAATGCACTTGATCAGAGCAGGGGTTCTAAAGCCAGTACTCACTCCCTGAGGATCAGGATCCTTCCAGAAGCCTGCTCTGTGTCAGGAAGTGACTGAGAATGCCGAGGTTACAGATGTATCATCTGTTTGTAATTCATAGAGTTGAGTTGAGTGATTCCGAAGCACAAATAGGCCCCAGGAGCACCTCTGGGTTCTGCGATAGAGCCTGATGAGCCCATCTCAGAGCTAGGATTCCCAGGGCTGGGAAGGAGAATTCGCATGCCCAGCATTCCTGGATAGAGAACATGCAGTCATTGGGAGCATGCGCTCGAGGACTACTGCTCTAGTCCCAGCATGTGGAGTGAGGACCCTTGTACCTGACCCAGCTGGGGAATGGAGCCTTCCTGCTATCCTTAGAAATAGCTAGTGCTCGACTTGACTGACCAGCCAGAGTGCCAATGATCTCCAAGTGACTACAAGAAAGGACACCATCGCACCCGACTGAAATATGCAGAACAGAATGTAAAATGGACCAAATTCAGTCAGGATTTTCAACATCGTATCTTTTAAGAAAGAAAAGAAAAAGTGATTGTACAAATAAACGGAGCCATCCTCATCTCCTGTATCAGGAAAGGAGAGACACCAACAACCCTTAATTATCTGTAGAGGAAATAAGGATTTGAATGTAGAAATTCTATGAATACAGTAAATGTCAAATGAAGGAAAGGAAGGAAGAAGGAAAGAGAGGAAAAGAGGGAGGGAGGGAAGGAAGGAGAGGGGAGGGAGGGAGAGAAGGAGGGAAGGAAGGAAAGAAGGAAAGAGGGAAGGGAAGGAGAAAGGAAGGAAGGCAGGGAGGGAGGGAGGGAGGGAGGAAGGAAGGAAGGAAGGAAGGAAGGAAGGAAGGAAGGAAGGAAGGAAGGAAGGAAGGAATTGAGAGAAATGGACCTTATAATAACTGTAACTCCAAAAAGTTTCCCAGCTGATCTGCGGGCAGGCACCTGAATGCAGCAAGTCCCAATGTGATGCCATTTCCCACAATCCTGCGGGGCATTCACACAGAACAAAGCCCTGGTTCTTTCCCTGCCAGCAGCCGTCAGAAACCAAGCCACAGTGAGTGGGGACAGATTGCTTTAAAAGAAAAAGACTTTATTAAAATTCAAAGAAAAAAATCAGCTGAGATGATTTAGAAAGCATTATGCATTTATTGAACAAACACTGCTAAAGACATTTCAGCAAACTGTATGTTTAAAAAGTAATAAATAGCTATTGTGCTTACTTCATAAACTTGTCAGACTGTCTTCATTTTATTTTCCTGAACAAACTGAATTTCTGTATGGCTCATCCCCAGCCAGTTAATAAATACATCACCCTAAAAAGTGCTGTGGTATTAAATTTACAGCAGATAAAATATGGATGAAGTTGCTGGGCCTCAGGTACGTCAAATGTGATTTAATATCTCACACTCCTCTTATGAGGAGTAAAAGATTACTCTGCTGCCTCTGCCGACAGAGAGCGACCTTTGCCCCCAAGTAACAGCCACTCAGCAAATAGCGCCAAATGAAGACAGAGAATAACATATAGATTTGCCATAAGAAAAAATTGATCTCAATCCATATATCAAATCTGCTGATCAGAGCTCTGGAGAAATGTCTCATAATCATTCCTATGCAATAGCAGAAACTGATCTGAAAGGAGCCCTTCCTGAAAGTACATGGGATTGTTGTGGGGGTTTTTATTTTATTTTGCTTTATTACTATCATTATTACTTGCCTTCTATCTTCCTGCTAGGTGAGCACTCTGCTACTGAGCCACACACCTAGAGTGGTGTTCCTCGTCTTTTCTGTCACTGGAATAAAATCCCCTTACAAGAGGGTGCTCTCTGACTTCTTGGCTCAGTGGTATTTCCACATCTCTGCAGAAACTATAAGCCCTGGAGCACCTTGAACAACTGGAAAATACTGGAAATGAAGTGTGTTCTCTACCATATGACTGCATTTATAACTTTTCTAGAAAGTTCTATCTAAAATAATAAAAAAATTCTCCAAGGAAAACATTTGTTAGCACGGAAAATAAATTCTTATGATTGACATTTGCCATCCAGAATGCCGATGACTGTACTTCAAAGGTAGGAGATGGATGAGTCTTAAAACAAGAGGAAGAGGAAGATATTGCTGCTGATGAGCTGTTTTTATTTCAAATGTATGAAAGCAGAGCTGATAAGCGCCATGCATAAATCTTCAAACTAAGGGTCTTCCTCGAAAGACTGCTGTGAAAAAGCAAACTGCAATTAAAGCAGATTTGGCTTTCGCTAAGGAAAGCCTTGGTGTCCCAGGGGCTCTACTCGGGTGCCCTCGGCGCTCCTAGGCAGCAGGGAGCTTTGGCTAACTTGGAGATTGATGGGTAATCTCTCCAGCTTTGCGCCTTAGCAAAGAAAAGCTTTGGGCACCTCCACCAAAACGTGACTGAGCCACAGTTTAGGTTCGTTTCTGTTTTTCCTGGGTCTGGGGAGGGTGAAGTACATTGGGAAGATTGGCTCTAGCAGAGATCTGTGCAAAGCTGTCTTAAAGGATGGAGATGAATGCGCAGGAGATATTTCAGCGCAGGTCGCAGAGGGCACCCTGGGGGGTCTCAGAACATCTGTGGTGGGATGTGCCCTTCAGGAGGAGCTGGGTGGGGCTGTGACCTTCCCAGACTGGCTCCCCCAGCATCCCTGCATGTCCAATCCTAGTGCCTGTGCCGTGAGTGGACTGGCTGAGGCAGGCCCACGTGGCCCCTGTGTGACTGTTGGGGTTATGTGAGCAAACTGTGAACATAAGAAGAATGAGGGGCAGGTGGTAAAATTTCAAGGTTGTTTGGGGACGAGGAACATTTGCAAGGCAGTGGCCTCCAACCCCAGGAGGAAGCCTGACCAGACAGAAAGCTAAGCATCGTTTCTTAAAAATCTGAAGGAAAAGCACATAAGGCTTAGCCAAAGGCTCATTTCTTCCCTGCTGTTTCTTCTCTCCACACCACACCAAGTTTCTAGATGACCCCATGGCCTGTTTCCCAATATGAAATACCAGAACCTCAGGACCCCAGAGACTTCTGCTCACCTCTCCCTGCTAGAGAGAGCAAATCACTGGGAGTCTCTGCAGAAGACAGTCTTTCCATAGACGCAAAAAGATCAACAGAGAGATGGTGAGGTGGGCTGTGCACTGCATTTGGAGAACTGGCCTTTTCAGGGAATAAACTTGACTCACGGGAAAGGATCCTGTGGTAATTCATTAGCATTTCAAAACCACTAGTAAGTGGCCATTTATTTTCTATTTTTTAAAAGCTAACAATACCGTTCATTATCCCTTCTCTGAATCCTGGTAATGGCTGTTTACTCGCCGTCGATGGCTGTGACGCTGTCAGGGACCGGCACGTACAGCATCTGTGCTTTGAGCCGTCACAAAACACGTCCCCGGGTCTCTCCTGGAATGACTAGTGTCACACACAATGCTGCAGCTCCTGGTGGGAAGATCCTTCCCTAACGGGGCCACAGGGCAACGAGGAACTCCGCTGCTGTCACACTGAGTTTTCTAACCAGACACTGACTCCAGCCAGTGTCCAAGTCAGTTACAAGTTCAGGATTTGATTTAATTTAGTTTGCTTTGTTTTGAATTCAAATTAAAGCCAAGATCACTTCCTGCTTATTTTTTAAGGGTTTTAACAGTTTTGGATTCTTCCTGGTGTATTTGCTATATTGTATCTGAATTTGTTTTCTTAGTTCAATGAATGTCGCAAAACATTTGAAAATTATGAACCATGGCTTTGAAATGCATGAATGTAAAGAATTTGTAGCCTTGAAACAATAATGAAGAGGAAAAAAGGTATCCAGAATGGCTCTCCGTGCTGGGAAATTCAGGAAATGCCACCCCATAGCCTCCACATGGCTTGCTGGTGACAAGCTAAGTGCACGCAGCTCACTTGTCGGGACTACCCAGTCTCCTCCACAGGACACTCATGGTCCTGGGTCCCCTGCGAGGGCTCCTCCTCCACAGAAGGCTGGGGGTGGGCAGCCACCAGGATAGACAGAGTCCCAGGCTGTCCGGTGCTTCTGAAGCACTCATCTTTTCCAAAGCGCATTCTCCCAAACTGCCTGCATTGATCCTCCCCTTTGCCCTGAAAAGAGGGTATAGAAGGTTCTAGATCTCACTAGGCTTAGGTATGTTCCATATTCTTTCATGTGAAACCCCAGTACAGAAAACAAATCTGTCTTTTATTCTGTTATTTTGCCTACTGTGAGTTTATTTTATACATCCAATTATTTAACCCTCACAGGATAGAGGGAAAGTTTTTCCCTTCCCTTCAAAGCTATAACTTTATTAAAAAACTGATTTAAAAAACTGAAATATTTTTAAAAGACAGATGTGCAGATAATAGCCACCAATGTTTATAAAGAAAAGAGAATTTTTGAATTATTTCCTTAAGAAAGAACAAAGGTATAAATGAAATTTCTGGATTGAGAAAGAAAAAAAGCATAGCAAGAGTAAAAATGTGTATACATACTAACTCACACACATACACATTTGCCCCATAATATGTTGTGCCAATTAATACCTCTCACATACAATTAGGAAAGAACATCCATTTCCTCCACCAAGGAAAATGCTCATTAATTTCATTCTTTTAAATCTGTAATGAGATGTAGCCTGATATCATAATTTGCCTTTTATTGATATCTGCACTTTGATAGTTTTTACATGTATTTTTCCCTAGTGAACTTTTTATGAATTTACTATCACAGTTCCATTTTGATGGTTTGATTGTTTATCTCATTTAAAGAAAAAATATTTCCTTCATCTTCCAGGTAACTTAGAATCGTGATTCCACTCCGGTTCTTGCCTTTACTTTGCCTATTCCCTGACTGCCAGGTGTACAAACAGCTCTGGGTGCATTTTATCCCTGTTTGCCAGGGTGGTTCTTCACCTCTGTATCCTAGGGGATTTTCTCAACTTCACCTCTCATGACACGAATCAAGTTTCTACAGCTGCAATTTTCTTAGTTCTTCTACTTTCTGCTGTGGGTGAATGTTTCCCTCAAATTATTTTTTCCTTAGTCTTTTCTTTATCTCAAGTTTAGTATCAATGTTTTCTTATGGTCTTTTCATCACCTATTTCATAGAAACTTTAGTTATATTTATTTTAGTTTTTTTTCAACGCAGGGTCTCACTCTAGCCCTAGGCTGGCCTCAGAATCAGGCTATTCTCCTAGCTCAGCCTCCCTGGTGCTGGGACTAAAGGTGAGCGCCACTATGCCTAGCTGAACTTTAGTTTTAAGATGACTATTGTTTCTGAGTTCTGCATCCTGCCATGGTTCTTTTAAGTTTCGCAAATGCCTCTGCTTTAAAAGTCTGATTAGTCACTGCAAAATTATTCTTCTAATGCCAAACAGGAAGCATTTCCAGACAACAAATACTTGTCATTTTCACGTCCATTCTGATGCCATCATAGACCCCAGAGTTAGCACAGTGCCCAGATGAGTGAGGGGCCCAGGCCCATAAGGCTGCTCTACCTCGGGTGATAGTCATAACCCCAGTGACACCTGCAATTCTGATGATTATAAATTCCCTCAAATTATTTGATAGTTTTATATCACATCATCCTTAAACAAAAGATGTTTATTCTTACTTGCCAAATTTTTAACTTGTTTATTTTTAATAATTAGAAGCACTGTATGAACAATTCTTATGATGGTACCCCCATTTCCTTCCTCAGTGTCCTCAACGGGCTGAGGGCCCTCCTCAGTGGGATTCCTAGAACCGTCCATAGATGAGGAGCTCCTGCCTGCCATCATCCCATGTCTGTGGAAGCGGGTTGTCCATGGTTCTCACCGCCTTCTGAAAACGACAAACAGAATCTCCAATGGAGAGTGAGATCAGTATAGGTTAAATGAGACAAACGCTGTTCATTTTATTAACAGAGATTCTAATAGTGCAGCCTCTCTGTAGATCTCTGATTAGTGACAGTTTCCCATTAGAGCCTGGGTTCTTGGTCTCCATAAAAGTTTGCCATGGATCCCAGGTCCAGTTAAGGGTTCCTTGCCACTAAACAGATCTCTTAGCCAATCAGCCAGCCATTGATTTACCCACCTAAGTTAAGCGTTACTACTGCACAGATGAGCACTTCTTGGCTTGCTGGTCTCTGCCTTATAGCAGTGTGCTCTGCATTCTTATAACATCAGTCAGTATTGTAGATCAGTGTCCCCTGCCTTCTTGGAATATCATTGGCCAGTTTCCCCTGGCAGCTCATGTAACACCTTCCAGCTCTACACACGCTACCATCTGGGAGCTGGTTACCGTTCAGGATCCAGTGTTGTGTGATGAGTCTGTGGTATCTTCAACAATAGGGTCTTACCTTTTGCCTGCGGCAGGTATTCAAGAGCTTTGACATATGCCTGACTTGTTTTGGGGACCTCTTGGGTGTCTTCAATCAACAGCTCAGTGTGGGAAATAACCAATTACTGGGGCAGGGAGTTATAGGCTAGAGCCACTTGTCTTGGGGTTAAGCTTCCTCACACCCTCTTCAGGGCCCTTCTTACCAGATGATTCTCCCAGCTTCCTTAAGAGATTACTCTATGAAATAAGGACTTTAGGGTATTGATTCATTATGGGTTAGATTAATGTATATCTCCCCCCCACCCTTCCATCACCCCACCACCAAATCCCTTCCTTCCCCTTGTGTCAGTCTCTCAGTTCCCATGTCTGGTTTGCTTACTATTCAAGCTTAACCTGGATAAGAACCTCAAATGCAGGAGAACATGCAGTATTTGTCTCTCTGTTCTTATGTGAGTTTACTAAGTATGATCTGTTACAAGTCCATCCACTTTTCTTTAAATTTCATTATGTCATTTTCCTTTTCAGCTATGTAGAATTCCATCGTGTAAATGTACCACAACTCTGATATCCATTCGTCCAGTGATGGGCATTTGGGTAGATTCCTGTTCTTAGCTATTATGAATTGAGCTGCTACAAACATGGTTGAGCAAATGTCTCTGTGCTTTGGTGAGGAAACTTGGGGGTAGATGCCCAGTAGAGGGATAGCTGGGTCCACTGGTAACTCTATATCCATCCTGTTCAGGAGCCTCCACACTGCTTTCCATAGTGGTTGTACAAGTTTGCATTTCCACCAGCAGTGAATGAAGGTTCCTTTTACCCCACAACCTCACCAGCATCTATTGTTGGTAGATTCTTTAATGATTGCCATCCTGACTGGAGTAAGGTGGAATCTCATTGTTGTTTTGATTTGCATTTCCCTGATGATTAAGGATGCTGAAAATTTTCTTAAATGAGAATTGGCCGTTTGTGTTTCCTCCTATGGGGATTCCCTGTTGAGTTCAGTGCCCCATTTTTTGAGAGGGCTGTTTGATTTTTTTATTTCTTAATTTTTTTGAGTTCTTTGTAAGTTCTGGATATTAGACTTCTGTGGTGTCGCTGGCAAAGGTTTTCTCCCAGTCTGATGGTGGTCTGTTGGCTCTGAGTAGGATATGTTTGTCTGTACTGAAGCTTTTTAGTTTGATGAGGTCCCATTGTTAAGCGATTGTTGCAATTTCTGGGCTACTTGGGGTATGTTCAGGAAGTTTTACCTACTCCCATCTCATGGAGAGTTCCTCCTATTTTTTCTTCCATTTGTATTGTATATACAATACAAAATGATACATATTATGTGTTTTTTAAAAATATCTTATTTATTCATTTTCAAGCAGAGAGAGAGAGGGAGAGAGAGGGAGAGAGAGAGAGAGAGAGAGAGAGAGAGAGAGAGAGAGAGAGAGAGAGAGAGAGAGAGAGAGAGAGAGAGAGAGAGAGAGAGGAGTGAGCACCAGGGCCTCCATCTTGTGGGTCTGGCCTATGTGGGTCCTGGGGAATTGAACCGGTGGCCTTGGGCACTCGAGGCAAGTGCCTTAACCGCTGAGCCATCTCTCCAGCCCCCTATTATGTGTTTACATTTATTTATTTATTTAATTTTACACCACATCATCCTTAAACAAAAGATGTTTCTACTTACTTGCCAAACTTTTAAAATTCAGCACAGATAGATTCTCCTTGGACGTTTTTCTGGTTCAGGATTACTGTCTCAGAATACCTAATTAAGCATTAGCCCAGTGAAGACATCCCAGGAGCAGTCAGTGTGGGAAGGTAGCTGTGGGAAGCGGGCACGAGAGAAGCCTGCCAGCATCCGGAGAACAGCTCGTTCTGAGAAGAGGTCACTCGTAGGTTGCACCCCTCAGTTTGAAAACACTGACAAGGAAAATAGAAATCACAGAATGTGGTGCCTGATTGAAAGTGAAATATATAAGAAAATAAGAATTAAAATTAGCCTCAAAACTTCTAACTCTGGCATCTGGATTGTCTTTTTGGATTGTCTGTTGTCTTTAACCCAAAGAGAAGCAGGTAACTGGAGGGACAGTCACTCTAGTTTGTTGCTGTGGCAAAGGTCTAGCTCGTAGAGAGTTGGGAGTCATGGTGAATGTTGGAAATATGGGTGTGAGACCACTGGCTCGTATAAACAGAAGTAAAGCAAATTACTAGATGCCGGGCACTTCAAACTCAGTATCTTACTGTCTCTTCTCAAGTCAAGAGAGAGGCATGATTATGCTCATTTTGAAAATGAACACATGGAGAATCTGAAAAGACACTGGTTCTTCCCATAGTCACACAGGAAACCGGCAAAGAAGCCATGATCTAGACTTCCAACTTGAACTTAGAATTCTGACATCCACCCGTTTGAAAGAGAATGACTGTGGAAGGTTTCTTCAGAGACAGAAGCTCATCCAGGATGTGGAATGCTCAGAGCTCCACTGGAGCCTTCTGGGAGGTGAGTGGCATGGAGTAGAAGCAGAAAGTGGACCCTGGGTGAGCATTCAGGTCACATATTTGGGAGAACAAGAAACATGGCTGGGGAATGGGAAAATGTGACAGAGAAGGGAAGCCAGCCAATGAACTGCAAAAGCAGGAAGCCTCCTGTCACTATGGACAAGCAAAATTTAATCTAGTAGAAAAACCCCAGAAAATAAATCGCCTAATCTCCCAATGGTGGCGGGGGATGGTAGCTGGGATATGCACACAGCCATCCCAGGAAGTTGTTGGCAGAGGCCTTTTCCATGGGTTTTCATCATCTGGACCTTGGAGCAGGTACACCTGGATATTCTGGAGAATGCTCACAAGCAGAAAGCCCCTGCATGGCCAAGGGCCATGGGTCGCTCTGAAAAAGTCTGCTGTGCAGATACAGCCACAGCCATCAGGCCTGAGGGCAGCAGCAGTAAAGGTCAGGAAAGGCCTTTACAACCTGGATACCAAGTCTTAACAGACAAAAGCATCCAAAGTTTGCTCTTGACCCCAGACAGGAAAGGCTTTTAAAATACTAACTGGCCTTCTGCCTCTAGGAAATGGAATAGTTATCTCTCCTGCCATGCATACCTAGAACCCTCAGAAATGATATATTAGACAAGCATAATGAGACTCTGAAAAGTAGAGAATTCAAAAGTGGGAAGGGAACTTAAGGCCGGAGGTAAGATACGCTGGTAAACTCCTTGGATTTTCTTTTTCCTCATATATTCCAGACAGAGTGTTGAAGGATCAAACAAAAAGCGCTAACAAACGCTAAATGGCCAAGAAAAGTAATGACCCTCAAGATAGAACATTTTTAGACAGTAACCATTCAATTCCAGCCAAACACCACAGAAGAAGCCACCTCTGGAACCCCAAGAGCTGAATGGGGAACCTATATTTCTTCCATATCAGAAATAAAGGTTTTGCAAAAGTTTTCCCACACCAGCTGCCAGTGTGGTATCTGAGGAAAATATGAAGGGGCGGGACTTGAAACCCTGCAGGCAGCTGTCTCTAGTATTAATGGCAACACGCCTCCATTGCTGTACAAGTAGCAAAAATGGCTGTACAAGTAGCAAAAAATGCTTAAAGAATAATTAAGGACACCCATTTAAAAGTTTAAAAAGAAGATGAACCCCTCAAGAGAGAAAACAAACATACAAAGAACCAAACAGAAATTTTAGCTGGCATCCACAATAACGAGAGTCAAAGCTCAGCAGCACAAGACCAAGCAAGGAGGAAAGAGCCAGGGGCGAGGAGACACCAGAAGAGCATCTGGCCATCAGGGTTCAGGGCAAAGCAAAGCAGGATGGTGCAGAAAGGGCAATGGCATAATGAGAACAGAAAGCTTTCAAAGTAAGCCAAATTCTACGAATCTGCAGATTTAAGACTCCAAGTGAACACAGGAGTGAGTTTATCCTCCACACATGATAAACCCAAAGAAACCCACATTTTGGCAAGTCATAGTTAAATTTCTAAAAATTAAAGACAGGAAAAAAAATAACTGAAATCACTGCTGGGAAGCTGGCTCAGTGGCTAAAGTTGCTTGTTTACAAAATCTGCCAGCATGGGTTTGATTCCCCAGTACCCACATGAAGCCAGATGCATAAAGTGGTGCACACATCTGGAGTTTGTCTGCAGTGCCAAGAGGTTGCGATACTCCCAAGTATATTCTCTCTCTCTGTCTCTCTCTGTCTCTCTCTCTTTCTCTTTCTCTCCCTCTCTCATAAATAATTTTTAAAGTAATATTGAAATGAGCCAGGGGAAGGGACAGGGAAAAAGATACCTTAATATTAGGAGAAAAATAGTTGGGGTACAGAAAGTTTGTCAGTCAAAACCATGGAGACCAAAAGGAAGTGCTATGATATTTTCAAATACTGAACAGAAAGCTCGATTAATCTGGAATTCTATGCCCAGGAAAATATCCTTCAAGAATAAAGGTAAAATCAAAACATTCTTTTGTTTTCCTTCCTTCCTTTCTTTCTTCTTACCTTTCTTCCTTCTTTCCTTTTTCTTTATTTTTAAAATACTTATTCATATATTATTTGAGAGAGAGAAGCACACAGAAAGAAAGACAGCATGGGCACACCAGAACCTCCTGCCAATGCAAATGAACTCCAGACACATGCACAACTTTGTGCATCTGGCTTTATGTGGATACTGGGGAATCAAACCCAGGCTGTCAGGCTTTGCAGGCAAGTGCCTTAACTGCTGAGCCATTTTTCCAGTCCTTCGTATTTACTTTCAATATGACTTCTCATTATATTGTCCAGGCTGGTCTTAAGTGATCCCTTCACCTTAGCCTCCCAGTCAGCTGAGACTGCAGGTATGTGTAACAATGGACAACTCTAAAACATTGAATGACAGAAAACTAAGATAATTCATTAGCAGCCAAAGTCCCAGTAATGGATGGCTAAATGGATCTCTAAAGAGAGAGAAAGATAAAACAAGGAACTTCAAATACCAGGAAAGGACAAAACATAGTAAGGCAAAAATTGGGAAAAAATACAGTAGATTGGCCTTGCTTTTGTGAGTGTTCAAAATGAAACCAGAAGAAACCATGATACTATCAAATATTGTTTCTAACTGTATGTAAAGAAACTCTTAAATACATAATGTTATTTTATAAGGGAAAAACAAATGAATATGAACAGAGATCAGCTGTCTGTACTGTTGCCAATATAGGTTGGTAGGATCTAGTAATCTGTGATGTGTGTATAATGCCTAGAACAATCACTAAAAAAGCTATTGAAAAATAGAAAATAAGTATAAACAAGTCCAAAATATTCAACTAGCCTAGAAGGAGACAGGAAAAAATAAAAAAAAAATAAAAAAGTGGGAAATGAAATGAAAATAATACATGACAGACTTAATCAAACATCACTGTAAGTTAAATGATCTAAATATACCAACTGAAAGACTACGAATAGCAGAGAAGATTAAAAAAAAGGGCCCATTGCAGTAGCTTCCTATTTCATTTGTCATAATTTATCATAAACTTAGAGGCTTAAAACAACATAACTTTGTTCTCTTAGTGTTCTGGAGACCAGAAGCCCAAAACCAGTTTTACTGGGCTGAAGTGAAAATAGATGAGCAGAGAAGTGTTCCCCCGGGAGGCCCGAGGAGAGAATCTATTTCTTGCATTTCCTACTTGTATGTGAATCACAGCTTCTTTCAACACCTTCAAAGCCAGCAGCTTAGCTTCAAATCTCTCTCTGATTCCATTATGTAACTTCTTCTTTTATATCAACTGTCTCTGTCTTCCAAGACAGACTTATGATTAGATATAGGGCTTACTGCGATAATTCAAGATAATCTACCATCTCAAATCTTTATATACATTTGCAAAGTGTGTTTTGTCATATATATCATAATGTTCATGCAAACCAATAATTTGGATATGGACATCTTAGAATTCATTTTTCAGCCTAACATGCACAACTATAGACTCTCTTTACAGAAACAATTTCAATTATAGCAATATAGACAGGTTGCAAAGAGAAAGATGCAAAAAAGTTATGCCATGCAAACACAAATTAAAGGAAGGTAAAAGTGGACATATGAATATCAGATAAAACATAATTCTCAGCAGGGACAGAGCCTGATGGTACTTAATGATTAAGTGTGGATCTGCAAAGAAAGCATACAACCCCCACACAGATGCGCCAAGCAAACGAAACACAGAAGCTGATAGGCAAAAAGGAGACAAATACATAAAAACAGTATTAAGTTTCAGTGGTCCTCCCTCAATGCTAAGCAGAAAGCAGCATGGAAATTCAGCACAAACATAAGAGAACTCAATAAAGACATTGCAGCTGTTACCTTTGCCTTGCTGGGACAAAACACTTGACCAGAGCAGCTCATGGGAGCAAAGGGTTTATTTCAGGCTTACAGTTTTGAGAGGGCGTTTCGTCATGGTGGAGGAAGCATGGCAGGACAGGCTACTGGCTCACATCTTCATATATCAGGAGCAAGGTGGGAGCAGCAAGAATGAGCTAGCTCTAGGGGACACTGCTATACCGCAGCAACCAGCACAACAAGATGTGCACACCTGTGCAATAGTGGCACTCAGCCTAGGTGGGTAATCAGTGGCTCTCTGATTGGCTCAGTGGTAAGGAACCCTTAGCTGGAACTGGGATCCAAGTCAGAATCCTGTGGAGACCAAAAATCTGGACTCCAAGGATAAGCACCCACTAACCTTGAGCCTAAAGAGAGGCTACACCCATCAAAATCTCTCCAAATTAACGATGCTTATCCCATTTAACCTATGCTGTTCTCACTCTCCACTGGAGAATCTGTTTTTCTTTTTCAGAAGACAGAGAGAACCAAGAATAACCAAATTCTACCAATCAGACAAGAAATGATAGCTGACTCCCGGGCCAAGAGATGAACCACCCCTCGTACATCAGCTAGGGCTCAGGTGAAACCAGAGGAAGCAGCAAGGTGAGCAAGAGTGCTGTTCCCACAGTGAGCCCGTCAACCTGCACCAGGGTGATGGAGACCATCACCAAAGCAGAAACTTTTTTTTCCAGAAGCTGCTAAGAGTCAACATTATAACAGACTTAAAAATCACCTACCACAATTCAGGGAACTTTGCAGAAGAGGGGGCAGAAAGATTGTAAGAGCCATAGTGTGGGAGGAAATATCAAGAAGCATTGCCTCCTCCCCTCACAAAGACTGAATGCCGCTCACACAACATGCAGCCTTCCATCCCATGGAACATTCCAGCATTCTACTGTGCAATGGGGGCAGGGAGGAGGGAAACGGTGGTACCAACACATGACTTGTACATACCGAGTTTCAACTTAATAAAGAAAAAAGAGCTAGCTCTGAATATCCAGTAGGACTGGACTAATATATCTCAAGGTCCACTCTGCAGTGACATACCTCCTCCAAGACGACACCAAGCAATGGCTCCACCAACTGGGGATTGAGGATGAGGCTTGATCACAAGCACATGGGGCTATGGGAGTCCTTCACACTCAAACTACCACAAGCATCAACCACCAGGATGCATTGATATGCGTGCACTACTCAACTGAATAGTAGTAGATAACACATTCCTTTCAAGTGCCCATGGGATGAAAAATAACTAAAATGTAACATATGTCTTTGGTGACAAAAAAATTTCAAAAGAATCGAAATCATAAAGAATCTGTTCTTCAACGCAAGGGACTGAGATTAGAAGTCAGTAAGTGAAAACAGGAGAATCTCCAGAGCCCTGAAACTAAACAATGCACTTCTTAATAATGCATACAGCAAAGAGAACATTTTAACAGAAATTTTCAAAAACATATAGAACTCTGAAAATTTGAAAGTGAAATATAACAAAATTTACAGAATAAAGTTAAAGCAGTTGTCAGAAGGAAATCTATAGCATGAATTATGTACATTTAAAAACACTGACATGTCTGAGGTCAGTAACTAAAGCTTGCATCTCAAGATCCGAGAGAGAACAAAGGAAGGAGGGGTGGGAGGGCATTAGGTAAGATTTTAATAAAGTATTTCATCTTCATAAAATAGAGAACATGGACAAAAAGAGAGGCAGCATTAAAAATGCAGTTCTGGGGAGATGGCCCAAGGGTTAAAAGCAAAGCCTACCACCCGAGTTCAATTCCCCAGCCACACACACAAAGCTGGATAACATCTGTTTGCAGCAGCAAGAGACCCTGAGGCATGCACATACATACACATACATGCATACATAAATGATCTTTTTACTGAGCAATAAAGATAAAAGCATAAATCGTAAAAATTGAAAAAGGTAACCACAATAAGAACAGAGCTGGTTCAATGAAAAGGTAACAAGACTGAAGGCACCACCAGGTAAGAGAGGCCATGAACAGAATGGGAGGAAGCCTAACCTCAAGAATAATTGCTCAGTCCTGCATCTCCCTGCCCCAGTTATTGGTTCCTTCCCACACTGAGCTGTTGATCAAAGACACCCACAAGGTCCCCAAAATGTGACAGACTTCTGTCAACCTCTTGAATACCTGTCCAAGGCCTAAGGTAAGACCCTGTTGCTGAAGAAATCACAAAGTGTCATCAAACAACACCAAGAGATCCTTCTGGATCCAGAATGGTAACCAGCTTCCAGATGGTAGCATGTGTAGCACTGGAAGGTGTGGCATGAGCTGCCAGGGGAAATTGGTCAATGATATTTGGAGAAGGCAGAGACACTGATATACAATATAGACAGTTGTCACAAGAATGGCTGAACACACAGCTATATGGAAGAGACCAGCAAGTCAAGAAGTGGTCATCTGTGGAATAGTGGTGCTAAACCATGGAGAGCAATCAATGGCTTACTGATTGGTTAAGAGATCTGCTTAGTGACAAGGAACCCTTAACTGGAACTGGGATCCACGGCATAATCCTATGAGGACCAAGATCTCGGGCTCCTAGGGGAAATTCCCACTACCAGAGAACTACAGAGAGGCTACACCTATTAGAAGCTAGCCAAAATAGCAATGTTGTCTCATCTAACTATATTGACCTCACTCTCCAATAGAGATTCTCTTTGTATTTTTCAGCAGGCATTGAGAGAGTCAGGGTCAACCCAATTCCACCAACAAGATATTGGATGATGGCTGACATCCTGGCAGGAGACAAACCACACCTAGCCTTCACACAGGGCCCAAATGAAACCTATGAGAAAGTGACAAGACAAACAGGAGACCAATCACCACAGCAAGTCTGACTACCCATGAAAGGTCAATGGAGACAGACACCAATGATACCCATCACAACCCAGAGCAAAGATCCAGAGACACTTAAGATCTCAACAATAAAGCAGACTCAAAACTCACCCGATATGACTGAGCAGAAGAGGGGCAGAAAGAATGTAAGAGCCATGGTGGGGGAGAATATACAGAGACATTGCCCTCCTCAGCAACAATACACAAGGGGGAAGAAAAAATAGAAAGAAAAACTGGCTACCCCTGGTGCAGTTCATAACCCCCTAACCTATGGACAGATCCAGTATGCGAACCGAGGAAGTACCCCAGTGGGTAGTGGACAGAGAGGAAGGAGGGAAACGAGACACAATCACAAGATGTGCTCATACAATGTATATACTTATTCATAATAAGGATATTTTAAAAATGAAGGCAGTGAGAATGAAAGGGAAATTGCTGTGGCTCTGACCCTGGCAGAGCTCGGGATGTTCTGGGCCTTCCTTTGTGATGACAATGTCTGTGGCAGATGTGATTTCACTGTGGTCTTTAAATGCCGAACATAACCTGACAACGGTGTGTTCATCTAAAGCTGCCTCAAAGTGGAATGTCTACATGTTAAAAGGCTGATGAGACCGTCTGAAAACAATTGCTCAGGGAGAACAGAAATTTGAAGACACAGGAAGTTTCCACTACTGAGTGCCACCCTGTGCTTTCCAGGGTCCTCTCTACCTTTGTCTAAATCCAGAGTGTGTAGTCCACTTGAGTGAGGTCTAACGGGAGCCCTCTAGGATGAAAACTCATCACTTGGGCCACACCTCTGTTGACCCCTCATGAATGGACTCGCTTTAGTAAACAGCAAACCTCCATTCATGTCCCATCGCGTTGAAGAGAAGGACCTGAGAGCTTGAGTTGTGGTCCAGGAGCTCCGAGTCTGAAAGTCCTAAAAACTCACTGGTGGTGTTTCACTGCATTGACAAGTGAGCTCAGCTCATTGTGGAGAGCTGAGGAGTCTGGGATTTTCCCTCACTTGCAGAGGAGCCTCCAGGCGGCAGATTGGAGCCTGCTTATAGGCAGATGACTCCTGCACCCTGGGGCCCCAGGTACAAATCGCTCAGTGCTGGCTAGGCTTTCTCCCCTGTGGCTCACAGCTTTGACAGGCTGGGGAAGGAAAGCTCCTCCTGGATAGAGATCAGAGAGCCAGTATGGAACCCTAGCCATCCATTTCTATGTTGGCAATAATCGCCATAGGGTTGGGGGGCTTTGGTAGGTCTGCACTTCCCCTCCCAAGTCAGCCAGCTCACCTGATTGGTCCCCATTATTTTCACCTATTTGCAATCACCAATCATGCCCCCCCTGGGGTCTATATCAACCCTGCCAACAATTAGATCCTCAGTGGATCCCTGGAAGCCAAGGAGGGCCACCCTGTCCAGCCTGAGTTGTGTCTGGCCCCAGAGCCACTGTGCTCATCAAGTCACTATGCAAGGCCCGCGCTGCCCTTGGGGCCCAGGTCTGCTTCAGTTCCCGACCTGCCTTTGCAGTGTCCACACTCGTTTCTGCCTGAGACAGACCCAAAGCCCCAGCCTGCATTCCAATAGTAGGACTTCCTGCTTGACAGCTTCCAGCTTCTGCAGTGACACGACCTCCCCCTGCTGCTCTGGGGCTCTGGCCCCTGCTTTGACAGAAGCCTTCTTGGCTGGTACCCCAGGGCCTGTCAAGGGCTTAGAGCTGTAACACTCCACTGCAATGCCTCCTGGCTGATATCTCGAGGCCTGCAGAGACTTACACCACGTGAAGACAAGCCCTTGATTGGCACTACCAGCTTTGCGCCCCTTGGTTGGTGGTCGGTGGTTGGCACCCCATGGCAAGCAAGAGTCCAAGTTTCCCCCTGATCGTGTTCCTGTGTAAAAGAAGTTCTGCTTGTTTGTTTGCACTGCGCTGACTGCCGGCTTGATTCTTGCTGAATCCTGAAGCAGAACTGATAGTTTCCTCAGCTTCATGGAAGACGGTCCAGGACGTGAGATTCCTGGCTGACAACAAAGAACAGTGCTTCCTGATGATAGCGCCAGTCTGAATGGAAGCATGTGTACAGGTTGACTCCTGATTGCCTCAAGGTGACCCAAAGCAGACCAGGTGATGTCTGTATGAGCGGCGGGCCATCTCTGATTATCAACTTACACAAAATTGTAGATTTGGGCTTGCAGCTTTGCAGGCTTGAGCCCATGGTTGGTAGACCCTGATGTCTGGGCCTGTGGTGCAGCAGTGCTTTACGGGGGAAGCAAGCAGCAGAGGAAAACAGTTTATCTCATTGCTGGGAAGAAAAGAGGGGGAAGGGAGGGCATGCTCCTAATGGCCAGAAAACCTGCTGTTAGACTCCAGCTCTTAAAGGAGCCACCACCTCCCAGCTGCATGACTGGAGATGAAGACATTGCTGTTTGAGCCTTTGGAAAACATCCAGGATGGTAGCAAACTGATTTACGAAGTGTGGATCCTTGATTGTGGGCAGGAGCCTGCCTATTCACTCCAAGACAGGCGCATTATTTTCACAATATTGCCAGCACACATGAAAGCATCAGGAAAATGTTGCTTGCAAATAAGCTAAATCTCATCTTAGCCTTTCAAGGCTTCCTGAAGTCACATCCTCAGGAGAGCAGCGCAGAATGAAGCAGCGGTTGCCTCTGCTGCCATTCAGGAGCACGGGAAGCCTGAAGGAGGTAGCTCCCAACACGGACACTGGAAAACCCATCCCAAATCACAGTAGTTGTCCCTGGGCTCTGAAACACACTCAAATTATTGCCCTTTTACAGCAGAACGGTCATTTAGGAAATAAAGATGGCTTGGTCAAGGGTCACATGTCGCTGTTTGCTGAGAAATATAAAACATAAATGTGCTGAGCAAGTACCATTCATCCCAGCACTGGGGAGGCTGAGGCAGGCCCAGCTACAGAGTGAGTTCTAGGTCAGCCTGGGCTAGAATTAGACCCTGCCTCAAAATAAAAAAGAAAACATAAAATTAAGCATTTTCAAAGAAAACGTTGTAGCCATCATTGTTCTAATTGTCTCTCTGTGCTTTTCACGTCGTCCAAAAGTCAGTGATTACAAACAATGATTTGGGTTTTTTTCTCCATAGACCTGGGCGCAGTGCCTGATTTTACCCAGTTTGCCACATGGTGGCAAGAGCTCTTTTCTGGTAGTTTCTTCTTTCCCACTTCAGACATACGGGCGGGGCCGCCTGAAGCAACAGCAACCTATCAGGCATCTCCTTCATGCTATGCAATGTGCTGCTCCACCGGCTCCCTGGCATCACCGTCTCTTTCCATTCGAACAGTTGTAGGTGGGATGGAACTTCATGAGGCAGTGACCGGCATGAGAGGAGGCGCATGAGGCTTTGTAGTCTGCCCTGTTAGTATTACAGCATTTAACCGTGTGCAGAGTTACTAATACTTGCAATAGAAGTTCAGCATGCAGCCAGGCGCACACACTTACTTATGCTGTTAGTAGTTCAGCAGGTAGCCTTGTGCATGCGCACCTAAACGTGTGTATATTTTTGGAATTTGAACTTATCTTTGGAGCATGTTTTTCATCACTGTAGCTTATGCCCACCTCAGCAGAACACATCACCGAGGCAGAGTTGGCTTTTCAATTCTGTTGGAAATCCAGACAATGATGCGGCCATGGTGTGCTTGCAGGTGGAACACTGGTGGAGTATTTTAGGCTCCATTGTGGAACACACTTCTTTAAACCACCAAAATGTAGATCAGAAAGGGTAAAGCAGCAAAAGGTTTGGTTAGATTTCAGACCCTCCATACATGATACAAGCTAGACGCACAGCACTCCTCTGGAGCAGTGATGTGGAGGCTCTGGCAGGCAGGAGTTCAGGAGGGTGTAAGACAAAGCAATGACTTACTAGCTCTAAAGCTTTCCTGTCGTTGTGTAGTGTGTCCCCACAAATGCTAATCCCAGAGATTTAAAAATAGTATTCAAAAGTTGACTGTCCCAAGGAAACCCAGAAATTACTGGGGCCAAATCATCCATCATGCATTCATAATGGAAATTTAAGCTGAAGGAAAAGCAAAACCCATGCCGGAGGCATGAAGACTTACAGCAGGGACTTTGCTTTTGATAGTCTTTGATTCACTCTTCTTACCCACTGCAGGAGAAGCCAGTGACAGCTCTGTTTAATTGCATAATACCTTTAGTTTTCCATGGTTAGAAGCTTCCTAGAGCTGCTCAGATGTAAAAAGGAATCTATTTTAGAAACAAAAGTGAGATGACCATTCTTCTAGGCTATAAGCTGTGTATGTCTCAACAGCAAGGGAACTGTATGTGAAGTAAAACACAGACAAATACATTTCACCCTGATTTCCATTATAATTACTGATTTGAATACTCATGAGAAAAATGATCTAAAATGATTCTTTTTGAGTCTTTCTTGTATCCTTAGGACCACCCTGCCTTCAGAAGCACATGACCTATGCTCACACAATTCCCCTTGGTCCACCTCCTGTAGAATCCGGGCAAGTGAACAATCTGCCCAAGAGATTTTGACACCCTCACTAAATGTAACATATACTGCTCTGTGCCACACAGCAAATTACCATTTGTTCAGAGGCCTTCAATACTCCATCAATCTTCCATCTGCAAGCACACCGTGGCCACATCGTTGTTCCGGGTGTCCAACAGAATGTCAAAGCCAAGTGTGCCTCAGTGACGTGTGCTCGGTGGGCATCAAGCTTCAGGGATGACAAAATGCAAGCTCATTGTCTTCTGTGAAGTGATTTTATCTCCAAGATAAAGAAACAAAGCCTGCAATATGTTGAAACATTATTTAAAGACATGAAATGGACTGTTTTACAGAAGTCCTCAGACACCCCTAAACACACAAGCTGTTCGTGTTCTGCCTATAGCGTGAATTCCAGCAGAAAACTTCCCAGAGAGCAGTGGAAGCCACGAACGTGGTGCAGAAATCCTGACCGTCGATTACTCAGAGGGCCAGTGCGTCGCGTTCCTCTTCTCCGCAGTTCCTCGCTAGCACATCAGATTAGCAAATTTGGTTTGAACTAATAGGCTATAAAAATCTTATCATTTTTTATTAAGTATGAGAAAATTGTGGCTTTCCTTCGGCTGAGGGCTGGGTCCTATCCATCCTCCAGTGTCAGATCGTGATGGAGGAGATATCAGTGGCCTGAACCGTGTGCTGTTTCTCAGTCATGAAGACATGAATTTCATTGCTCCTGCAATGGCAAGTTTGGATTCATACGGAGGATGACTGCGACCCCTTACATGGAAACTCCGGTTTCCACTTGGAGACTGGACTTTACAATTCTCGTTTATTTACTCTCCAGCTTTCAAGCTGACCTGTGTCGTGGTGCTTGTTGCTATGGTCAGCTGTGCTCATGGTCATTCCTTAGGAACACCGTGAGGGATCCACTACTTTGCTGCTAAACTAAAAGAAATGAAGTGTTACTTCAAGTCCAAAATGCTGTGTGACTTTCCCCTGTTCTACCTGGGATGCCTGTCTGCATGGCTGCCGTTTGCTGTGGCCCCATCCCGGCGCTCCTCCAGGACCTCCTCATCTGTTTCTCGAGAAGACCAGAGCAATTCAAAGAGAACCAGCACCAATCCTCTTCCCAGCACAGTTCCTTCCCAGCTGGTGAGTCAGCCCTTCTGCTGGATGCCAGCATTCCACACACCCGATCACCTGTGCTGTCCCACATAGCATGGCTCCTGGCCTCAGTGACACCACACTCCCTGTCACCACTGCCTTGTCCTCTCTCTTCTCAAGGTATTCATCAGGGAGCTCTCCCAAGGAAGCACATTGCCTTTCCCTCTCTATGCCCCCTCCCTGGCCTTTCCCCTGAGCATCTGCCTGAGCCACCTGCAGCTTCCTCTCCTGGCTCCTGTCAACTCTGTCCTTCCTCCCAACTGCACTCTGTTGTCTCCAGCAAGACAACCCAGGCAGCAGAAATGTGAGAGAAGCCTCCAGAAAACAGCCTTTGCTGCCGTGTGGCAGACCTTGAACAACTCCAGGCACTGGATTTGTATTCTTCTATAGAGAAATTTTTTTTAAAAAATCATTGTTTGGGGCTGGAGAGATGGCTTAGTGATCAAGGTATTTGCCTGCAAGGCAGAAGGACCCGAGTTTGATTCCACAGTACCTTGTAAGACCAGATGTGCAAGGTGCTGCCTATGTCTGGAGTTCGTTTACAGTGGCTGGAGGCCCTGGCATGTTCTCTCTCTCTGTCTCTCTCTGTCTCTCTCTCTCTCCATATATATATGAGAAATTCCCATTACCAGAGAACTACAGAGAGAAACAGAATCTTGTCAAATTAGAAGTGTGTATCTCATTTAACCTATACAGATCTCACTGTCCATGGAGACTCTATATTTTCAGAAGGCAGTGAGAGAGCCGTGGTCATTCCAACTTCACCAATGAGCCACAGGCAGATGGCTGACATCCTGGCAAGAGATGAACCTCCCCAGGCCTATCATGTGGACCTTAGCCAATACCCTTGAGAGAGTGGCGAGATAAGCGAGAGACCTGTAACCACAGCCAATCAGTCAACCGAGGATAAGTCAACGAGACAGATACAGATTTCCAACACATCCCAAAGCAGAAGTACGGAGTTTCTTAAGATCACAACAACAAAGCAGACTTAAAACTCACCTACCATGACTCAGGGAACTGAGCAGAAGAAGGGGAGGAAAGAATGTAAGAGCCATGGTGGGGGAGAATATCCAAAGACATTGCCCCCCCCTCAGCAGCAACACACAAAGGGTGGGGAACTGGGACTCCTGTGCTCTCCATAAACCCCCAACCCACAGGTTGATCCAGCATGCCCAGTGTGTTGGGGACAGAGAGGAGAGAAATGGGATACCAACACAATATTTGCCCATACAGTGTATCCAATTTTGAATAATAAAGATATCAAAAAATAAAAATAAAGTATAATATTTTAAAAAACACCATTTTTGAAATTGCCAAATCTTGGATGGCTTGTAAGTACAAACAGATATCCAAAAGAGTCATGTGGAGTGTAGCCTGGGGTCTTCACTACCTTTCATAGCACATCCAACCCGGTGGGAACGCTGCCGGCCTTGAAGCAAGGTGTGCCTAGAACTTGAGCCAGTCCCGCACTCAGGAGGTAGGAGCTGATGCAGGAGGATGCTGTGAGCATTCATGGCCAGCCTGGCTGGTCTATGTAGTGATATCCCAATTCAGAAAGCCACTATAAATAGATTCTTTTTTAAAAAATATTTTACTTATTCATTTTCAAGCAGAGAGAGAGAGAGAGAGAGAGAGAGAGAGAGAGAGAGAGAGAGAGAGAGAGAGCGCACGCACCAGGGCCACCACCTTGTGGGTCTGGCTTATGTGGGTACTGGGGAATTGAACCTGGGGCCTTAGGCACTGGAAGCAAGTGCCTTAACGGCTGAGCCATCTCTACAGCCCTAGAAATAGATTCTTGAATCTGAGTCCCCATCAATTTCATCACTGACACATGGTCAGTGTACCCACTCTTGAAAAGCCAAACACAGTTGCTGCTGACTGATTTTATGGTCAGGTCTTCATAAGCCCACTGCTGGCTGAGAATATTACGCATTTAAATATACTTCCTGAACTTGACCTACAGAGCCCTCTAGCTTGGCGTGGCCTGCCTGATACATGCCCAGAACACTTACATTAGCCTACAGTTGAGCAACAGCATCTAAAGCCAAGTCTATTTTACAACAGAATTTTGAGGAAGTCGTGGGATTCACTTCAGTGAAAATGCACAATGCTTGGAGGGATTTACTTTTACACCACAGTAAATATTCCTGAAGCTGAACCATCATGAGCTGCAGACCATCCGAACATACAGTGCCCAAGTTCTCCTGCATCATCCACTCACTTCTGCACCCCTGCAATGATCCATGGGCCTTGCGTCCTGCCCTCACCATCAACCCTTCGACACCAACCTTAGCCACCTCCCTGCTCTTGCACCTAGACATTGCCTGTCCTGGG
>PVHP010001087.1:79724-115812 GCA_004024765.1 Zapus hudsonius
CTCCTCGTGATTAATCTTTGCTCATCTGTCACTTTCCCAAGAGCACCTGTGCAACCACATGACTTTCTGCCTCAGTCTCTGTCACTCCATGTCACCCCCTCCTCTGCCCTTTCTTACTTTTTCTTGATATCTTTATTATCCATAATTAGATACATTGTATGAGCAAATCTCATGATGGTACCCCCATTTCCCTCCTCCCTGTCCCCAATCCATTGGATTTCCTCTTCGGTGGGCATACTGGATAGGTCCATGGAGTAGAGGGCTATGAATTGTACAAGAGGTAGCCAGTTCCCCCACAAACACTTTGTGTGTTGTTGCTGAGGGGGTCAATTTCTCTAGATATGCTCCACCGCCAGGGCTCTTACATTCTTTCTGCCCTTCAGTTCCATGAGTCATGGTGAGTGAGTTTTAAGTCTGCCTTAATGTTGAGATCTTATGTGTCTGGACTTCTGCTTTGGGTTGTGTTGGGTTTCACTAGTGTCTGTCTCGTTGACCTTTCCTGGGTTATCTGACTCACTGTATTTTTGCTTCTTCATATCCTACTTGTTTTTTTTTAACATAACATTCATTATCACCTGACATCCACTTAATAGACATCCTCTGCCAGAATGTAAGCCTTGTGCTCGCAGGGATTCCTGGTTCACTACACTCTATCCATTTAGGACAATGCTCAATATGCAGTAGAAATAACTCTGCATTTGAGAAGTGCAGTGGTCTAAATGTCTGTCCCAATAGAAGTAGGCTTGAATGTTGAGTCTCGAGTGGGCAGAGCTCTATTGGGAAACAGGTATGTCAATGGGGAAGAGCTTGGAGTCCAGCCGCTCTAAGCTGTGTTTGGGGCAGATCTAAATCCAGCCCTAAGGTATGTGGAGGGCAGTTTGAGCTCTAGTTGTTTTATGGTTCTGGATGTGGGTGGTGTCTCTCTGCTTGGATCTATGGAAGTGGGCCAGCTTCTTCTGCCATTGATGGAGTTCCCCTTGAATTTATAAGCCTGAAATAAACCCCTTCCTCCTATAAGCTGCTTTTGGTCGAGTGTTGGTCCAGCAATTTGAAGCTGAAATGTGGTGGTTTGAACTAAGTGTCCCCCATAAATTCATGTCTTCAGAAGGAGGTCCCCAGCTGATGCCAATTTGTGAATTGGAGCCTCCTGGAGAAGGTGTTTTGGGGGTGGGCTTACGGGTGGAAGAGCCAGCTTCCCCTTGCAGTGCTTGGCACACTCTCCTCCTGCTGATGTCCACCTGATGTTGGCCACCCTTCTGCTCAGGTCACATTTTTCTACCATCATGGAGCTTCCTCTAAAGTCCATAAGTCGAAATAAACCCTTTCCTCCCCCACACTGCTCTTAGTCAAGTACTGTCTGCCAACAATGGGAAGCTAAGTGCAGCAAAGAAAATGATTACTTTTCAGCATGTTTATCATCCATAAGTGTTACTTGTGATTAAGATATTTTATTTTGTATTTCTCTAATGAATAAAGTAAAACAAATTTAGAAAAAATTGAAGATATATCATACATTAATGTGAAGAAATAAATAAATTTCACCAACGCAATCATCAATCAGTTAAAAAGTCTAACTTTTCAACAAATTTTCTATGAATATTGGATCATATTAAAGGCAGTATTATGTTTACTGATTTTTGTTAAACACTCTGTAAAGTTGTTTTCTATGACACTAAGAATGTAAGGGGAAGGTCAGGCATGGCGGTGGTGCACGCCTTTAATCCCAGCATTTAGGAGGATTGCCATGAGTTTGAGGCACTCTGAGATTACATAGTGAATTCCAGGTCAACCTAGGCTAGAGAGAGACCCTTCCTCAAAAAACTAACAAGAATATGTGATCCTAAGGAATGGCATGGAGGAGAGGAAGGATGAGAGGAGAAGTGGTGAAAATGAAAGATGTTATGAATCAGCCATATAAAAACCTACTTGCTCCCTGGCTTATAAAGTATCAGAGCATCTCTTTCAGTGAGATGCATAATAGCAGGTTATGCAAGCATGGCATTTGCTTGCTGGTGCTCAGGCTCTATCTGAATATTCCATATTGCTGGCCATTCCAATGAGCATCACTGTGTTCACACATCTGAAGTTTACTGTGACCATCTCATTGAGGAGAAGGGAGAAGAGGCTCTGAGGTAAATAGCCAAGGTATTTTAATAATCTTTTACATATGGAATGAATTGACCAATTTATACTAGCACAAATGGCAGATCTGTACCAAAGAGCAGCCATAATAAAATTAAATCTCATAATTCTTTTCTTTTTTTTCAGAGGTAGGGTTTCACTGTAGCCCAAGTGGACCTGAAATTCACTATGCGGTCACAGGGTAGTCTTGAACTCATGGCACTCCTACCTTGGCCTCCCAAGCACTGGGATTAAAGGTGTTCACCACCACACCCAGGCTCACAATTTTTTTAATCTCCCCCTAAAAAAACAAACCCCAACAGCAGAATGAGTTTGCACATGATCCAACAATTCTGCTTCTAGGTGTCTATCTGAAGGAATGGCAGATAAGAACTGGAAGACATTTGCACACCCATGTTCACAGCAGCATGGATGGGAGACCTGGGTCTTCTGGCAACCGCTGCCTTGAGATCGGCTGGCATTGGCAGCCTGAGCAGCACCTGCATTTGAACCAGAGTTGATACGCTCATCAGGAACCTGCCTGAGCAATGGGAGCAGAGCCTCAGAGAGAAAATTCTCCACTCACCCAGGCCTTGGACCAGCAGCTGCAGCCACTGGAGCCAGAGCACCCAGAGCCACCCAGCACCCAGCACAGCTGATCCAAACAGCAGATCCGTGACCCAGCCAGGCCACAGAGACAGAGAGAGCCAGCCTCATAGTCAGCTGGGGTGAGGCCAGAGGCCATCTCCAGAGGTAACAGGGACATCTAGAGTTGATTGATGCACCTCTGGTAGGCATCACCATCTGAATAGGTGGGGTTTTAAAAGGGAATGTGTTTCATTGATATTTATTGATTCATAGCACTTTGTTGTCTCTACCTTCTATCTTTCTTCAGGGCAGGGTCTCACTCCATACCAGCTGACCTAGAACTGAGCATAAAGCAGAAATCTCACCCTACCAGTCTAAAGTATTAAGAGTGTGAGTGAACACACACCGTTAGGTAGTTTGGCTTTGTTAAGGTATCATATACCTTGTTAAGATTATCTGCCCTTTTAATCCTGCTCTTGCACAAATACCTTGTGGAGGTTGTGTTTATGTGTGTATATTGCTATTTGCATATTAGAATTGTAGTCTGCCCCACACAGCCTATTAGAATATTTACATACCAGGTAACTACAACTCATTGGGTCACCTGGGAGTAATCTAAGAGCCACACCTGGCACATTAGGCTCCCACCCTTAGGATACATAACTTTTGATCCAAATAAGAATACAGCAATGAAATTCAGAAAAAATGGCATACTTTAAGAACATATACTCGATAATCTGAAAGAAACTGATAATTTCCTTGATGTATATAACCTACCAAAACCAAATCAAGCTGAGATGAACCATTTAAACAGACCTATAGCAAGCACTGAGATCCAAGCAGTTATTAAAAAAAAAACTCTCTACTAAAAAAAGAGTCCAGGCCCAGACAGATTTACTGCTAAATTCTACCACACATTCACTGAAAAATAAACATCAATACTTCTCAATCTTTTCCACAAAATAGAGAAGGAAGGAATACTGCCAAACTCCTTTTACACAGCCAGCATAACCCTGATACTAAAACCAGACAAAGACAGAACAAAAAAAAAAAAGAAAATTATACACCAATCTTGCTCATGAACATAGATGCAAAAATTCTCAACAAAATACTGGCAAACAGAATACAAGTTTTCATCAAAAAGATCATTCACCCAGATCAAGTAGGATTTATCCCAGAGATACAGGGATGGTTCAACATACACAAATCAATAAAGGTAATTAACTACATCAATGGACTGAAGCACAAAAATCACATGATCATCTCAATAGATGCAGAAAAGATATTTGAAAAAATCCAACATCCCTTCATGGTAAAAGTCCTAAAGAAAGTGTGAATAGAAGAAACGTATCTCAACATAATAAAGTCCATTTATGGCAAACCTATAGCCAACATCATACTAAATGGGAAAAAACTCAAAGCATTTCCAATAAAATTATGAACAAGACAAGGGTGTCCACTGTCCCCACTTTTATTTAATATAGTACTGGAAGTCTTAGCTAGAGCAGTAAAGCAAGAGACACAAATCAAAGGGGTAAAAGTCAGAAAGGAAGAGATCACATTATCATTATTTGCAGATGATATGATTCTTTACACAAAGGACCCCAAGAATTCTATCAGCAAACTGTTACAGCTGATGAACACTTTTAGCAAAGTAGTAGGATACAAAATCAACACACAAAAATCAGTACCCTTCCCATACACTAACAATAAACAGGCCAAGGATGAAATCAAGGAAACACTCCCATTCACAATTGCCTTCAAAAATATCAGGTACCTTGGAATAAACCTAACCAAGGAAGTGAAGGATCTCCACAATGAAAACTTTAAAACACTCAAGAGAGAAATTGCAGAAGACACCAGGAAATGGAAAGACATCCCATGTTCTAGGATTGGAAGAATCAATATCATGAAAATGTTAATATTACCAAAAGCAATCTCATATTTAATGCAATCCCCATCAAAATTCCAATGGCATTCTTCACTGAAATAGAAAAAACAACCCTAAATTTCATTTGGAATCACAAAAAAACTCAAATAGTCAAAACAATCCAAGGTAAAAAAAAAATAAGGTTGGCGGTATCACCATACCTGATTTTAAGATATATTACAGAGCCATAGTAACAAAAACAACATGGTACCAAAACAAAAACAAACATGTAGATCAATGGAACAGAACAGAGGACCTGGATGCAAACCCAGACAGTCACAGTCATCTGATTTTTGACAAAAAGAACAAAAATATTCACTGAAGAAAAGACAGCCTCTTTAACTAATGGTGCTGGGAAACTGGATGTAGAAGGATGGAAATAGATCCTTATCTCTCTCCATGCACAAGAATCAAGTCCAAATGGATCAAAGACATTAATATCAGAACTGAAACTCTGAAACTGCTAGAGGAGAAAGTAGGGGCAACACTTCAAGTTATTGGCCTAGGCAATGACTTTCTGAACATAACCCCAGTTGCTCAGGAAGTAAAATCACTAATCAACAATTGGGACCTCATGAAATTAAAAAGCTTTTGTACAGCAAAGGACACTATGAACAGCACAAAAAGGCAACCTACCCAATGGGAGACAATCTTTGTCAGCTATACATCTGATAGAGGACTAATATTTAACATATGCAAAGACCTCAAAAAAAAAACAATATAAGAAGAAATCACACAACCCAATTAAAAATGGGCTACAGAACTGAATAGAGAGTTCTCAACAGAAGAAATGCAGATGGCCTATAAACATCTAAAAACATGTTCTACCTCCTTAGCAATCAGGGAAATGCAAATTAAAACTACTCTGAGATTCCATCTCACTCCTGTCAGAATGGCCACCATCAAGAAAACGAATGATAATAAATGCTGGTGAGGATTCAGGAAACTAGGAACCTTCTACACTGCTGGTGGGAATGTAAACTGGTACAGCCATTGTGGAAAGCATTGTGGAGGTTCCTGAGACAGCTGAAATAGATTTACCACATGACCCAGCTCTACCACTCCTTGGCTTATATCCTAAGGATTCTAGTCACTACCCTAGAGGTACTTGCTCATCCATGTTTATTGTGGCTCTACTTACACTAGCTAGGAAATGGAACCAATCTAGATGTCCCTCAACTGATGAATGGATAATGAAGATATGGTTCATTTATACAATGGAGTACTATTCAGCTGTAAAGAAAAATGAATTTATGAAATGTGCAGGTAAATGGATGGATCTGGAGAGAATCATGATAGATGAGATAACTCAGACCCAGAAAGCCAAATGCCACATGTTCTCCCTTATATAATGGCACACCCAGTAACCATAGATTGTTACTAGAAAAACTTGAGTGCCAGTGATGGGCTACCTTCCAGTGCGTTGTTGTCCAGGTAGGTTCCTCAGCCCCCACAACATTATAGGCCATTGCCAAGGCTCTTGGTTGCTCACCAGAATGAGATGGTAAGACCTTAGTGCTGAAGACCACATATGCTTGTGCTGCAGATCACTGATAGCTGGAGCTGAGCTGGAAACCTCCTCCCTGTTAACCAGATTACAGAAAGATCATAAAAGCAATGGCTGCGTGCAGCCCTATGGGAGAGGGAAGTCATCAATGGTGATGAACAGCAGTGGACTTTCCAAGCCTTACAGGCCAGACAGGCCAAATGTGCCAACTGGTACAACAGTCTGTTATGGGGGAAATCAACTACTCTCTAATGGAACTGGAGACCCAATCCATGGAAGGGAATACGTGTCTGGTACTGAAGACCTAGTCAAAAGCCTATGGTGGGGGAGGTCATGAGCCCTAGGGGAGTAATGCCTGCTGTTGTCTGGCTAAATAAATACATATATTATGCCAACCAAAGCACCTTTTTTAAAAAAAAATATAATATCCAAATGATACTACTACTCTCACCCTTGGCTTGAGAAGCTTCTCTTTTTCAGATGGCAGTGACCACTGGAATGATGCAAAGAAAAAAAAAAGTATTCACACTGGGACATCTCTGTCACACTTCCCAAGGCTCAGGGTCTATTGTGGAAGAGGTGGCAGAAAGATTGTAAGAGCCAAAGGAAGGGGAGGACTGCTTACAGTGCAAACTTTTAGACACAAAATGGCCTTGATAAGTCATGATTTTTCAGGTGTCTGAAAATACCTACACATAATGGGAGGAAAAGATGACGACACCCAAACAAAAGAGAGGCGAATTGAGGGGAAGAAATATGGGAGGGGAAGGGGGAGGGAATCATAATGGTTTATGGTCTATAATTATGGAAGCTATCAATAAAAAGTTGAAAGAAAGAAAGAAGAAAAGGAAGGAAGGAAGGAAGAAACAAAGGAAGAACTCAAGGTCATCCTCAGCAGCTATATAGTGAGTTCACAGCCATCCTGGGCTACATGAAACCCTGCGTCAATAGCAATAATAGGTTAAGTGAAATAAACCAAAAAATATAAATAAATAAATAAATAAATAAATCAATAAATAAATAAATAAATCCTGCCTTATCCCACTGGTATGGGAGATGTAGAGCCGTCAGAGAGGGAAGGCAAAGCGGTGGCTGCCAGAGGCTGAGGGAGGAAGTTCTTGGTTAGTGGATAGGGAAGTTTATTTTGCAAGATGAAAAAGTACTGGAAACACGTGTTACACCAATGGAAAGATTTCTAGCACTACCGAGCAGTTTGTTTAAAAATAAAGGTCAAGGTGGTCAGTTTCATATGGTTTTGAAACTGTCTTAAAAATTCTGCAATCTTTGCTAATTTTGTATAGTTAAAACTGTCATGTCATATAAATGCCAGAGGAACGGAACACCACCACACCCACTATTAACTATGCATTGCTTTCAAGAATTGCCTTTTCCTATGCTCTTCGTTTCCTTATTAATTCTAATTAGCCCTTCTCATGTAGAGCATAAAAACCTCACCTTTGTGAGTTGTTAGAGATATTTTCCAGTGTGTTCTCATTTCTTGATGTATACTTTTTGTCATGCATTTTTTAATCTTCCTGTAGCCATGTTTATTTCCATGTGCCTTTATGATACTATTCATAACTTTAAGCTCTTCTTGCTCCTCAGAAGGTCCAGTAGAAAGGATTTTTTAAAGATCAGGTAGATGTCTACCATACAGCTTTCCAATTTTGTTGCTTTTTGTCAGATTTTATTCATAAAAATGAAGTAAGTTGAGGCTCAACATTTTTTCTCCAAAATACATTTAATTGTCTAGGCAGCTTCTAGTAATCTTCCTTTCCCACTTGACTTGGAACGTCATCTTTGTTACCCATCAAATCCGTGGTGGAAATGTCACTTTAATGGCTGCATAATTTGCCACCTTGCTGAATAAGAGCTGTTCCAGGACTTGTCTCTGTGGTACCATGGGTTAGTGCATTAGGCTGTTGCCTCTTACCTTAGCATTTTGTCTGATTTTACAAAGCATTTATACCGGGCATTGTAATTATTTGCTTATTTTCTCTATTCTATTAAGTTGTGAGCTTTTTAATGTTCTTTTTTTCCTGGATCCAGCTCAGTGCTTGCTTCACAGGAGCTTGTAACAAGAGATTTGTGAAGCAATGGCAATTCTCCTAACAGACAAAGAGGAAAACAGAAAAAGGTGAATGAATCAAAGCCTTTCAGCCTTTCTGGCCACGAGGACTTGACAACTGGTTTCAGAAACAAAAGCATAGTGTATCAGGTTAGGTTAGGAAGGTGATCAAAATGAAAGGTGGTCTTCTACAAAACAATGCTCAAGAAGAGGGTGATGTACAGATTTTAAGAAAGATGTCTACTTCTAAAACCAAAGCCAGGTTCTTACATTTCCCCAGCTGCATATTGCATTCCTTTAGGTTGAAACACTAAGTTGGACAAAACCTGCCTGCTTACATCCTTAGCTGCCTCTCCCATTCTGTAAGTCTTTCCATGGCTGGCAGAAACCCTCACCTGCTTGCCTGTTGCTGTCTTCTCAGAGTGATTCTCATCCTGAGAAGCAAGCTGTAGCCAATGACTACAGAGCAGTAGACTTCAGAAGAATCAGTCTAGCGAGCAGCGTCAATGAGCCTTAGCCTGCAGATAGGTTTATCAAGTTAGCTTATATGGAAATGAAAATAAGCATAGCAGATTAACAACCTGAGGATTCAGGGGAAACATATCACTTGGCTGGTGAAGAAAAACACAGAATTTTATCCCATGACCTCAAGTTCTTTTAAGCAGTGCCTTAACTATTCCAGTTATTCTAATGTTGTTCCTCATATGCATATTCTTCGGGAAATGAATAATATTTTTCAGAGTTTTCAATGCCAACTTATTCCAATTACTGATCATTGCATAACAAACCTCCCTAGAACTTGGCAGCATCACTTAGAGACTATGTCTCCAGCTAGCACTTTTCACTGAGCATCCTGACGCCACACAGGTAGACACAGCTGAGAAGGGATCATCTTGAAGGGAGGATGCTCCTGCCTGCCCTAATCTAGCATCTCACCACAGAGCCCTCTTCGTGGTCAGCGTGGGTGTCAGGAGAACCATGCGTTTGACACCCACAGCCCAGAAGTGATTGTCCTTAGAGCCCAAGGCTGAGCCCTAAGTCTTCTCAGAACTCATCTTGGTAGATTTTAAATGTCACTTTCGCTGTCTTTAATGTGTCAACCAAACCAGCACGGATTCAAAGGGAAGGGAATTAAACCTCATCTCTCAAAGAATTCTTGGCCATCATTAAGTTATCACATCTTCTCTAGGGGAAAAAAATCAAAACCCTTGTAAACACTGACCTCTGTGAGCTCATTCTTATAAATGAAGTCACTTTTTGTATCTATGTATTTTGTATTTTGTCTCCGAGATGAGTCAAAGATTTTACTTGGCATTGGTAATTTCCGAAATTCAAGACATTTGCATCTTAACTGAGACTGACTTTCCTTCCACAATTATAGCAACTAGAGTCGATGTGGCTCTTTCCAACTAGATGGTTAGAAATCCAGGTGGGACTTGGTCTTGTACAAAGCGTCTAAAAGTTGACTCAGCGTAAAAACTTCTCCACAACTAGACCCGCACTCGAGTGACAGGCAACACCTCCTTTCTCTTAATTGCAAACGACAGCTGAATTATTGTTGTCCGGACAGGAACAGTTCTGAACTCACACAGAAAAGATAGAGTTATTACAATATTTTCAAGAAAATCTTTGAAGCTAATTATCTAAAGATTAGAGAAAGGATATCTTTTAATTAATTTCAAACCCTGGATGGAGTACTGTGCAGAAACATGAAAGGAAGATTTCCCATAGAAAGTGATAGTTATGGAGGTGCCTCCCTCCCCTTGAGAGTTGCCGTTTAATTTCCAACATTGATTTGAAACAAATGCTGGCAGGATCTCTCAGAAAGACAGTTGCCGTTATAAAGCCAGAGGAGACACAGTGTCATAAGGAAGTGCACAGCGTACCCCTGGGTTTAACTAGTCCTTGATGTTAATCCATCTTCACACTCAACTGTCAAGGGGGGAGCCAAAGGCTCCCCCTCCAGTGTTCATCTCCTTTCTTCGCTTCAAGCACCCACATAGAGCGCTTAGCACCTTAATTTTGATAAAAAATTCCACAAGTGAATGATTTTCTAAACTTTTTATGAATCTTAATTTCTCAATTAAAGAAATTACAGAATGCATAAGCATGCCAGACACACGGCTGGCGCTGAAGACACTGAGAAGTGACCACTGGCCTTGGGGGTTTTCAGGATTCCTCAGGCTTCTAGAAACTAAAATTTCTTTTCCCACTGTGACAATTAGGATGCTATGGTCTGTTAAGATCTTTTCTTTTTCCTTTCAACGTTGATTTTAAAATGATCTCCTCGTACACAATAATCTACCTTGAGAGCTGTGAGATGTGTCATCTATGATCTTCCTTTTGCGGGCACCATGGGTTTTCCACAAACTTAACATTATCTCTAAATATCACTAACTGTAATCCACAGGCCAATGAGAGCCCGTGGAGGACTGCGCTCTTTACAAAGGGTATAAATGTTTCTGTGTATCACATGTATATGTGAATAAAAGACCACAGCATCACCCTATTAGTTACAGTGTCACTGTTGATAGACAAAAATTCTAAGGGGTGAAGCTTCTTGATCCACAAGAAAACTGCCTAATTAATATCCACATAAATATCACCTCATTGATACAAATTAGTGTTTTTACTGTTGCTCTCCTTTTTCATCCTTTAGCTTCTAGCTGGACTTCCCTTTCTCATTCATGTCCAATACATTGATTCACTCATTGAACATTTATATTTTAATGATTATAAAGCAATCCCTTATTCATTTAGACTTCTCTCTCCTTTTTTTTCATCGTTTGAGTATTTCCTAGGCATGTAAAGCATTGTTATAAAAATAATTTGGATTTAGAAATATTCTGACTTAAAGATAAACTATTAATGCATTAGTTTTTATTATCGATGTGTATAACAGGAAGACCCTCCTCACCTGAGGCCTTTGCCCACCTGATCAAGGTCATGACATCATGACACCTGCAGAGGGGATGCAGAAGATCGGTGACAGAGACCAGGGCTAATCGTGGATGTCTGTGAGTACATGTAAGTTATGGACATCCACTGGAAGGTGTGGTCAGGAGGATTGGGAGATCAGACAGACTTCAGAGAGATCTTATCAGCAGGTGTAGCGGAAGACGTGAGGGTCAGGCAAGCGGGAAATTGATTTGATATAACTTCGTTGATTCTGTTGTGACAACTCAGGCAAGAAGGTGGATAGGATGGTACTGGGATGCAGAAAAGAGGGCAATAATGAATATTTTAGAACTAGAACCCCCACACAGGTGTGATGAGGAGTCTAAATTAATGGCCAATATCTCAATGGAGTTGACTCAATGGAATGATGAACATTAAATAAGACAGAAATCACTTAGAATGTCATCTTTGGAGAAAATTAATGAGTTCATTTCGGGACATGTTACGCTTAAGATATGCATGATATAGCTGAGGAGTGATGTACACCACACAGTCAATATTTCTCAAGTCTTTTTACCTAGCGCCATCTAAGGAGCTTTAAAAAATACACCTCTCTTCCCATAACTTCCCAGAGCCTCATAAAGCAGACTGCCTGGGATTGGGCCCCAGAGCTTTTCATGGGACTCCAATTACAGGTTTTCAAATTGAGTTAATTTAATAAACCTCCCTAGCACTCAAGATTGACATTTAAAAATTTTAGATTTGAGGGCTGGGGATGGGTGGTAGTATGAAAGCATGAGTGGCTGAGTTCCAGTTCCCAGAATCCACAGAAACCTACAGGCCATAGCAGACATCCCGACTCCCAGTATGCCTACTGCACGGTGGGAGGGGAAACAGGAGAATCTCCCCCAAATCTCATAGCCTGGCTAGCTTGGATAACACAGGTGCAAAAAAGAGAGCCCCTCCTCCTCCAACCTCAACCTCCATATGTGCACATGCACTCATTATCACACACACACACAAAGTGAAATGAAAAATAAAACTAAAATTGAGATTATTATTACTAGCCAGATGGTAATGGGATTGCTGGGTATGCATGACGCATCCTAGAAAGAAGGAAAAGGAGAGAAAGCAGACAGAATGTGGGAATCACACAGCACTAAAGGTGAAGTTAACGTAGAAGAAGACACCAGGAGAAGCCAAAGGGTCCCTGGAGCGCTGTACACGATGGAGTTAAGAAAGGTACAGTCAGAAATGAGGGCATGTGAAGAGAAAGCGGAGAGGACAAGTGGGGGCCTGGCCATCTGAAGAGCTTCAGGAAATGAGACCTCCAGGGCCTCAGGAGACCCACTGACAGAACGTAGGCTGGAGACAGAAAGGAGGGAAAAGACGAACGAGGGAAGTTAGGTAGTTCGGAAATAAAGATCATTACGGGAGGTCAACTCATTTGGCCAAAAGCCTCAATTTCTGCTAATGCAACTTAAAAATAAGCTTCCAGAAAATGAAACAGCTTACCATGGTGTCGACTGACAGAAAGGAGAAAAGTGTACAGCAGACAGCCACGGAGGGATTCAGGCTGTGTAACTTTCTGCAGAAACGCTCTGGGTCTCCGGTGGAGAGGCAGGAAGAGCAGCAATTCATTAAAGCAGGGTTGAGAGATGCTGAGGGAGACAGGAAGCAAGGAGGGCCGGGCCTCTGGGAGGGAGCATGGAGCCTGGCTGAATCAGACAGGAAAGGAAGCCCTGAGCAGCCATGGGTGACCATGGGTGGAGATACAGGACAAGGTTCAAAGACCCAGTGAAGGGCAGTGAAGGGGACAAGGAGGGGGAGTGGCTACAGGGAAGTTGAAGATCAAGGTAGGATGAGTCTGTTGATGAGAGGTGCTAAGTGTCCTAAGGAGGAGTAAGGCGAAGGTGCTAATGGCCAGGGAAAGAGGATGCCCAGGGAGGAGAGGGTGGAGAAGACTGGGGTGATGGCCTAGTCTTTGAAGGACAGACACCACATTCTGATTGTCCTATCACACTGCCCCCATACCCAGCTCCCTGGGGCTCCAAGCACTCTCTCCTGTCTGATGTCCAGCCTCATGCTGGCCTCTTGCCTGTGGCCCTGTCTGTGGTCATTGCACCACCTCAGTCTAGGCATGACTCCCAAGAAGCCCAGGACTGCCTGCATCCATGCTGTGCTGGCCCCTCGACTCCACTCTCTTCTAGGACTTTCCATAGTTCATGCTAATCAGTAATATAGAGATGTCTCTGATTGCAGGTCTTTGGGAACAATGACTACATCTGGGTGTTTGCTTTGCTATTTTATTCTGATCTCTGTATTGCTGGCCTATTACATTGAGCCAAAATGTAGCAAGAACTCAGGAAGTATTGGCCAAAATGGAATTTGCCTACTGGGCTACACAGTTGGATCCTGTCATAGGCAAATGGTAACTTGCTGACCATTTGTACTCTCCCAAAGTCACTACTAATTCATACACAATTTTAAAGGTATTTTATTTATTTGTAAGCAGAAAGAGAGAGAAGAAAGACAGAATGGGCATGCCAGGGTCTCCAGCCCCTGCCAACAAACTCCAGATGCATGCACTACTTTGGCTTTATGTGGACACCGGGGAATAGAACCTGGATCATTAGACTTTGCAGGCAAGTGTCTTAACCACTGAGCAATCTCTCCAGCCTTCATACTCAAATTTTAAGAATAATTGTAACCATATACTTTTAAAATTAACATAAAATGTGATGGTATGAATGCTTAATGTCCCCCATAGCCTCAAGTGTCTGTGTTTCAGCTTCCTATTCAATCCCTAGCTGGTACAGCCTTTGGGGGTGGAGCCTTGCTGGAGGAGGGGTGTCACTAACAGTGGACTTGAGGTTGATCAGTCTAAATGGCTCCAGATTGCCGTCCTCTCTGCCATAGATGTGTGATGTTGGGAGCTGGTTCTTTTCTCTGCCATGATGAAATAAGCCTGAAACAGTCCCTTTCTTCTGGTAAACTGCTTGTGGTCAGGTGATTTGTCCCAGCAAGGAGAAGCTAACTGTTACATAAAGGGTAGTTTGTTGAAGGCCTCTAACCTATCTACATAGAGGAAATAAAACTTCCAACTTTTTTAGATATAAAATAAACCCTCTCCCTTTATGTGAATTTTTCCTGACAATTTTCTGAAAACTTCAATTTTGAGCCAGCCATAACTGCAGCAAAGTGTTTGGTCACATATCCTGAAGGTTCTGGTAACCCTGGCCTTGCAGATTGTGGCCGATGGACTCTGCTGGCAGTATACCCCTCTGTGGAAGGACGAAGGGAACGTAGGCAGTCATTCCCCAACCTGTGTGTCCCATGCCAGACATGGCATGGTCCCTGCTCCACTTTCGTTTGCTTGTTAAGATGCTGCTTGTCTTACACTGAGGTTACCTGCCAATTCCTTGTCAGTTGTAAATATACCAATTTTTAAAGCACATTTAGCACACCTAACCTTCTGAGCATTTTCGCTTACCAACACTGAGAGGCAGACTGCGAATTGTGGCGAGGGCCTGCTGCCCAGCATTGCCACAGAGAACTGACCATCTACCATTTGCTCACTGGAAACCACCACAGTTAGTTTATTGGGTGAAGAGGATGAGAAGTTGTCTTTGCTCTTTTGACTTCTGAACTACAAGTCAGATGCAGGCACGTCAGGAGAGACAGCCAAGGCACGTGGCACAGAGCATCTTATTAATCTGTGCTCATCTCCTGGGCCCTCCTTCACCTTGACACGATAATACTTAACATCATTCTGACAATGCCTGTTTGCTCAGGGATGTCTTTGTTTGAGACTAGCCATCGCCCTCTTGGTTAGAAGTTTGCGAATGGGAGACCATTACGAATGTCTTCATCCACATTCTAAAAATGACCTTGCTGAGCACCCTGTCTAGCAGAGGACATCAACTCACAGGTCCAAAGGCATCTCTTTCCTTACTGAGTGCAGAGTGTGGTGAAAACGAATATTTTTCAATGAAAAGAATAGTGAGCATCTTCCCAGCTGTCTCATTACAGGTTACATATTGGGGGGGGGGGACTTGCAAGGTTTAATATAGTCACAAATACAAAATGTAACCAAGTCAGTCATTCCATAGAATGCTGAAGCATGACAATATCTTTTAAAAAATCTTTGTTGAAGACTTTCAAAACATGTTTCAAAATCCACCCAAGGACATGCAATATTTCTCTACAAATTTACTAGTGGTTCTGGTAATAAGATAGCCTACATGAAGGGTTGAGAAGACGTTACCAAAATCATTTTGGAGAGCTCCAGAAGAGAAAAGGGAAGCTAGAAGATGCTGCGAAGTCTGTTAGAGAAAACAAAAGTTGTCTGGCATCCAGAAACTCCAGGGCTGATGCAAGGAGCTCCAGGCTTCTCACCAAACATGTGGCCCCATGCAGAAATACGCCAAAACAGCACAGTTTGGGCTTATTGTGTCCTAATTAATACTATAATGAGCTTCCTTAGATAGCCAAATCCTTAATCAGCCCTATCAAAACTATGTCTGCCCAGAAAAAAACTCGTGTTAATTCTGCTTAATGCCTGACAGTGGTTAAGCACCATTAATACTCCATAATTTCATTGTGTGTTATTGTAATCATATCAGCATATATCTCAGCAGCTATGCAAGGCTCAATAGGCTGCCTTGAATTATTGATCACGTGACTCTGCTTCACTAAGAGACTATCTTCCATCACAGCCAGACCTCCTTTGCCCTCCCCGCAGTCAGTAGCCTAAGCAGGTATTAATAAAGGTCTCCTTTTTTAAATTGCCCAGCTCTAAATGGTCTTTAAGGGACCCAGCAGTAATCTCAAGATCCCTATATTTTAGCAGGAAGGCAGGACAGAGGAATTAATAAGAGCCCTTTCTGTGTAAACTGCTCCCTGCTCTAAGGCTATATCGTGATGTCAGGGCGCTAAGAGAATTTTAAATGCACAGGATGGATTGTTTGTGTTGCAAAAGCGAAACAGGGGGCAAAGGCTAAGAGACTTGAGAAAATTGAAAGAGTGCCAGGGATGCTGGGATGCAAATAGCAACAAAACGGGGATAAATGCTCCTGCTCACACATGCAGGAGTCCTGCAGAAGGGGAAAGGTTATTAATTTTCACCAGGCTGTATCTTACAGCTGGTGGCTCAGCATCAGTTTTTGGTGTAATGAAAATGGTCTGAGCAGAAGATGAATGGTTCATAAAGTGGACCATTTAGATGCGATCGCAGCTCAATCTGCCCAGTGACTAATCACGTCCCCCAGTGAAGCTGAATTCCACTAGCAGACTTTTTTTTCCCCAGCTCTGCCAGTGAATTGTAGCCGGGTCTAAGTTCAAGGCAGGCAGAGAATTATCTTGATTTATTAGCACACTCCCTGGCCGTGCCACTCGCTCGCCTGTGCCTTTGTGGGCTCCTGCCCTGTTGCTGTCGGAGTGTAATTTTTACTGTTCCCCTGTGACTAGTACACAGCATCGTTTTCAGCTGCTAGAAAAATGGGCTGCTTTTGCACCTGTAATTTTTCTTCTTTTGCTGCTGAAGGTATATAATATATCTCTAAAGTGCGTAATAAGTTTCTGAAAAACGTGTTTTTAAAAGAAATTGATTCCCGTGGTTTATAAGCCCCGGCAAGGCCGCATAAGGAAATGCCCAGATTGCAAAGGTATGCACGCTGGGTGTGGCAGCCATTTTTCCCTTCCTTTAGGAAATTCTGACTTCTCGTCCAGAGTGTAATTCCAGACGTTTTTCTATACAGTAGTTCCTTCACATAATGAACTCTGATCAAATACGAATGATGTTTACATTGAGACTTTACAAGTCCTGATTATGTATAAAATAGCGGAGAATCCCTCATAATGACATTTAATTGTGAGGAAGAAAGGATCCCAAGAGAAGAGCATTCAGCTGCGTTCGCTCAATGTTCCTTTGCATAATGCTGTTTATGGATCCTTCAATTATGACATTATTATGAGCCACATAAGTGCAACTCACTGGCTCCCATATTTTTAGACCTATGGAAATAAACGGGTCCAATTTTCATTATTCTGACTGTTAATTCATCACAAAATCCAAATGAATTCTTGCACTTCACCCATAATCTTACCAGTGTCTTCCAGGCTGCTGAGTCTCCTCCCCTTGAGACCCCAAAGATTCTGAGTAATATTAATAAGCCAACAAACGGTGGAGTGAGGGGCTCCAGGCTGGTTGATTGTTGAGTTTTCCAAGATGATTTTCTGTTTTCAGAAGAGCTTGACAGACGCGATGGGTGAGCTTCAGGTAATAAACAGAGAGAGAACACCGTGGGAAGCCTCGGGAGCACGCACCTCCCGTGCTCTCAGGTGCTTGCCTTGGAACTTCGTGACTTCAAATGCAGCAGCCTTCTGGAGGTGGTGGAAGTGTGGATAGATCCGTCACTTCCCAAGAAGGCTCTTGGACACACATCCATCCGTTTGCCAGGGTGGGTTTTCACCTGGCTTCTTCCCTTTGCTGGGGAGCTCTGGCCGGGGTTGACTGTGAGCTGGCATTTGTAACACACAAATGACGCTGTATGATGCTGGCCATGCCTACGATTTTGGCAGCAAAAAAGGTGGCAAAGCATCCCAGTCATCCTTTGCAGCCAAGTGTATTAGCAGAACACGTCTGTAATGACAGGAGCAGAAGAGCCAATGCTTTCTGCCTCGCGCGTGACAAACAGTCATTGCACACTTAGTAGATGTCAAATACTATGATGGGTTTGCAGAACGCAGACGAAGGAGCAGATTCCTTCCCTGGAAAACATGCAATTGTGAATGACTAATGACGAAATGAATGGATGAGTGCACGTCCCTGCCCTGGCTAGTGCTCAGGGAATCAAAAAGAGTGAGGCCAAGGGTCAGGAGGCCTCTGCCTAGTCACCTAGAATTCCCATGGCCTTGGGAAAGTCACCTAATTTATATCCTTTTCCCAGAACTATAAAATAAGGATTCAAACCTTAATTCATCACTCAAGATGGTTTTAGAAATTAATTAGATGCCATTTGTGCAATTGCTTTGATGTGCCATAAGACTGTGAGAAATAATTGTTGCTTAATTACCATAGCTGGGGGTCAGAGATTGTCATAGAGCTGTAAACACCACACCCTGCTCAACAGCCCCTCCTGGGTGGCCACACCCTGACTTCGAGCGTGGGCCTGAGTCATCAGTGAGAAAGCAGCGCGCTGTCCTAATTTGCGCAGAAGCACCAACTGGGCCAACAATGTGTGTGCAAATGTGCAAAGTATGTCAAAACAGTTGTTGGAAGCCCTCCATCCTCCATCACTGAGCATCTCCATCAATGCCCTAAGTGCCTGAGCTTCGATGGCTTCCTTGTGCTCCCCATTGACCTTTGACACCAAGCTAGAAGGTTTTGGAAAACCACATTGTGGTTAAATGACATGAATGTTTTCTCCCCATGTCAACATAGCCATCGTTTTCAGTTCACAAAGGTATGAATGTTCGTAGTGTGAGAAAGGTTTCATTAACGTACATATGTATAGCTTGTTCAGGGAGAGAATCGGGTCCCTTGCATCAAACGCCTTGCTAAGAACTCATTGGCCCAATGTGATCTCAGCACAGAAGCCAATGAACTGTGCACCAGTGCGGTCTGATGTCCTGCAGGATTCCATTACGCATAAAAACTAGATTAAATCCAAAGTATCACCACCTCTGCCCCTACCTACCCTATGATCTTTCTTGCACTAAGAAACACTATATAGAATTTATGGTTTTATTTACCTCTTATTTTCTATGCCCACATCTAGGAGTCCTTCTGCAAACCTGGAACCTGATTTCTCATCTGGAAAAAGGAGACATTAATTCCCTGCAGCATCATTAAGAGACGGAAGATAGCGAGTCTAACAGTGGTGCTGAGGAGCCTTTGACGTCTGCAGGCCAACTGTCCCCAAGAATGCTCGAATCCAGGACACTTCCATTCTAATCCCTGAGGGACAGATATGCCCAAGTGGCAAAAGTAATAAACTACAAATAACCTTCTCCGGACCATTCCTTTCGTGAGTGTGGAGCAGTGGCTGGGAGCAAGGAGGCCATCTGTCCATCCAGCCTGCTTCCAGGTCGTGCAGAACACAGAGGATCAGTGGGGGAAGGTGAGTGGCCAAGAGAAGCCAGTGCTGCCTACCTAGGTGGCCCCAGTCACATGGAGACAGGCCTTGGGTGTAGAGGGAGGCTGGGGGGAGCGCAGGGGAGGTAGACCAGAAGTCTAATTACCTCTTACAGGAGTGACAAGACAGAGCAAACCTGGGGGTCTGGGTTTGAACCTGCAGTGCCTCTGCCAGCTGTAACAATGGTGGTGTGACTTAAGATCAACACACAGCAGCTTTTTCTAAAATTTGAAAATTTAGGGCTGGGAGATGGCCAGCAAAAGTGGGTCTTGAGCACGCCACACTGATCTGGTGCTCAGAAGCCCAAAAATCAACATGGTCATGATGATCTAGAAACAGAGTGTTATGTTCCCAGACCCCTGAGTGAAGATGGCTGCTTTCAGGACTACCACACGTGGGTGTGCAGGCTGAGAGTGCTCTTCTGTGAGACCCTGGGCTCCAATCCAGAGCAGAACAATCAGAAATAGGTTTGTTTGGGTGTCTTAGGGTACCATCTTTTTTTTTTTGCTTTTGTGTGTGTGGTATGTACACTCGCATGTGCCCAGGCAGTGCCCAAGTGTCGTCTGCAGTAGTGAGGGGCTGGGGCAGAACACTGGTCCAGGTCATCTCTCTCCCACCTGCCTGTTCTTACTTGAGCAGGAGTTGCTCCCTAAATCCGGGGATTGCCAGTTTTTCACAAGCTCTGGGGATTCTCGGGTCTCCACTCCCCTCTAAGACTGCACAGCCACACCAAGGTGTTTTTCTATGGTCCTTGGGGTCCTTGAGTGGTCTTCTCAGGACTCCTCTGGCCCTCCTGTTGCACTAGAAGTGTGATTAGCCTTCTCTCCAGCCTGGTTGTCTGAATTTGATGGCCTGGAAGAACTGGCAATGATGAAGGCTAGTTACATATCTCAGAGGTCTACCATTTTAAAGGACGTTTAAGAGAACACAGCAGGATCTTGGCTGACACTGTCACTCAATGACAAGTGCTTATGGTCTCTCCCACCTCAGTCCAGAGTACTGAAGCGATTCCTACTTCTGTGTTGAAAATAAAATCCACACTTCTCTCCAGAAGTTATCAGCTTGTCTCTAAAAACACTTGGATTAATCCAGTATCTACTTGTCTTCGTGTTAAGATGATCATGACAACTGGGTAAAATATTTATCAATAGAACCTTGAATCCAAATACACTACAAAAAATTCACTGAGCAAATTTAGCCAGTCAGTGGGAATAAGGCAGAAGTAATATTATTCAACGTTGGATTAGTAAACTAGATTGAAGGACAAAGCTGAGAGCAGTGTTCACACTGACAGAGACAGCCCTGTCGGGCCTGGCACATTCACAGGTTCTGTATGTTTCTGTGAACTCCTTTATAAACATGGCGTGGCATGTGTCCTGTCAGTAGGCGTGCGTGTGTGTGTGTGTGTGTGTGTGTGTGTGTGTGTGTGTGTGTGTGATGAGAAAGAGAGAGGGGGAAAATTAAAGGAGGACTAGGTCTTATTCATGCTGGTTTACAAGTATGCTAATTGGCTAATTATTTATTGATTAGACCACTAAAGATGATTTTTAAAGCCCAATTGGCTACAAATTATTGACTTTTCCCTGTACTTAGGAAAACTGTTCTCTAAGTGGAAAATTATATTAACAGTAATAATAAAATTAATTAGCGTCATTCCAAAAGCTGACAACTCAATTTTGTCTTCACACTGTATCATGCTCTTATTATACTCCACTTTCGTAGCACTGGGTCTGTACATATTTTCATTTTTCAAGATTGGCACCTGGCAACATTTTACTGGTGCCATCTCTCCTTCCCTAGAACAGAGATTGATAATAAGAGATAATTAAATGTCAAAATCGGGTTTCAGAATACACCCTTTTGTACTTCCAACCAGAGGCTGACAATTTTTTAAAAGCACAGGTGTGGAGGTCCAGGGAGCCAGTACTCAAAGATGCGGCCGCTGTCTGAGCAGTGACAAAAGTCAAAGGTACTTCTCAGTCTCTGCCCTGGTTTTTCCCCAGGAGATCCTTGGCAAGGGGGAGGCCCGGTGATCCTACGTGGCGCTGCATCCGCCATTCCCATGTCCAGCAGGACAGAAGCCATATTGGCAGGTTTGGGAGCCAATGTGGTCTTTAGTCTCCACTTGCCTTTGCTTGAAGTGAAGCCTTTCCTTCTAAGCAAGCCTTGGTCAGAGGTCTGGCCCTGGTACTGGAGTGTTCCACGTTCTGCACAGGAGGGTTTATGATGGGTAAAGAGATGTTTGAGATGGCCAAGTAGCCTGACAATCAGAAGCTGTGGGGTTGGTTCCAGGATTCCAGGATTCCCTTTGGATTCCAAGCTCCCAGTATGTTCAAGCCTTGAACAATATGGAATTTGCATTTATCACAGTTGTACCTCCTTTAGACTTTCTGTCGTCTGTAGAGTGATCATAATAGCTAACCATGCACAAGATATATAAGTGGTCATTCACCAATGAATTTAGGGGCTGATGATAAGGAAACAAAGTCTGCACATGCTCAGTAGATGCAGCCATTCGGACTGACCTGGTGGCATTGGTCCACAAGGTCAGGTCTGGCCCACAGTTCGTGCAGCCTTGGCCCTGGAGCGGTGGACACAAAGGGTCCCTTGACAGTCATGATCCTTGCTCATCTCTTCACTGAGGCCCCTCAGATTAAACAAAAGACCAGGGTCTTTGGAGATTTGGAGAACATCAAAATCGGTCCCTGGAAACCTTTTCTGAGTTTCAGAGTTCCCTCTTTCCTGCTAATTACCTAACGAGGAACTGAAGTCTACAGTGCGGAGGAAGAATGTTCCATGGTTTTCTAACAACTTTGTTGTTGACAAGCTGTGTGCAGTGTGACCTGCAATGGCTGTGTCTGCTGTGAACATGCGCAGATACTTTTTCTTTATCATTTCCTAGATGACACAGTGTAACAATCATTTGCATAACATTTGTTAGGGGTGTGAAATAATTTAGAGAAAATTAAGTCTAAAGCAAGTTATTCAGTGATGTATAGGAAAAATGTTTTGAAAGAAGGAATATTGGGCTGGAGAGATGTCTCAGTGGTTAAGGCATTTGCCTGCAAAGCCTAAGGACCCAGGTTCAATTCCCCAGTGCCCACATAAAGCCAAATACACAAGGTAGTACAAGCATTTGGAATTTATTTGCAGTGGTTAGAGACAATGGTGTACCCATTCTCTCTCTCTCTCTCTCTCTCTCTCTCTCTCTCTCTCTCTCTCTCTCTCTCTCTCGTAAATATTTTTAAAAAGAAAGAACACTGGCACATTCTAAGTTGAAGTCTTCAAATTCACGTTTCACCCTGCCTTAGCCTTGGCTAATATTATAAAGTCAATATTTTTAGGAGCTAGTTAGGGTACCAGCATAAGCAAGACCCACCATGAGCAATTCAATACAAAAGAAGCCTTCCTCCATTACCCTTGACTGTCCACAGGGGACATCAGTGTTCATATGACACTCCAGTAACTGCTGGAGCCTGCGCCCCTCCAGAGGATGCTTTCCCTAAACATAGTCAAAAGGTCAAAACAGGAGCTGCCTGCATAGGGTCGTTTCCCTGTCCGAGGGGCCAGAGCTTCCCTGGCTTACATGTCTAGTGCTCCAGAAGCTTCCAGATGCGTCCTTGGGGAACTGACCCAAGTGCGGCCCGCTGGCCCTGAGCGCTGCTGCTCCCATGGGGGTCACCGACTTAATCCAGGGATCCCATCCCCAAGGGTCCCCACAAAGATTGCTACCAAAACAGCCCGATTCTTTTTCGTGCGGCGTGTTCCCAAGCTCAGGCTGAAACTGACGAGGAGCTGGCGCTGGACCTGCCCTCCGCAGTCCTGCCCTGCAGGCCCTTCAGGAAGAAGGTGACGACAAAGACCCCCATGGCACTCCCTGGGGAGTTCCCCCCAGGGCCACCGCGCACCCCCCACGCCAGGCCTGCAGGAGCTGGAAAAGCAGCCTTGAGGCTCTTGGATGTCACCTGGCAGCCGCCTCGCTCTCCCCCCAGGTCGTTGGCTCGCCTGCGCTGGCCCCACACGTCCCCTTCTGCAGTCATTTTCCATTTGTCTTTATCAGCAGGCGTCTGAAAAGCCTGGCTGCCACGGTTTCCCTTCTGAGCAGGCTGACAGGTATCAGAGAAGCAAAGAGCCCTTTCTCCCCTCTGAACTTTCAGAAATTAATAGTAACAACAGCCACAACAATAAGACAACTCATATGGATAAAGGAGCTTGGTCTCCTGCCTTCACGACATTCCTTTCCTTAAAACAGAATATTCTGCCAAGCTCCTTGATTATTTTGGTGGGTCACATTTACCAGTGTAAACAAACCTCCTCGCTTTTGAGCTGGGCAGGCTGCTCTTTTAAAGATGAAAGCATTTCGGCTTCTGGATGGCTGCTTTCATTTAGCACCGCTTCAAATGAATTTATGAACTGTTCTATAATGTTTTCTGCATACACCAAATGGCAGACTTTAGGCAGAAACCCAATATATGTTTAGTTAGTATATAATAAACATAATATTTACATGGGCTGTGCACTGTGTGAAGAATCAAGAGCAGTTGCTCTATAAACTGTTGTGGAATTCTCCAGCAGAGCTCAAAACCAAGTAGCCCATCAAGGTTCCAGGAAAATTCTTGAGTGGAGTTTCCGACCTCCCCCGTGAGTGCCCACCAGCACATATGCAGACACATATGTGTGTGTGCTTGTTGGCACATGTATGTGAGGGTGAAAACCCATGTCTCCATTTTCAAAAATCTCTTTAAACAAAATCTTGACAGCAATCTCACTTTTTCTAGCTTCTAGGATGATAATGTAGGTTACTACATTGTTCTTAATTTCAAAGGTAGCTCTATGGTTTTAAAGAATGTTCCAGGAACAAGAAAAAGAAAGAAAGAAAGAAAGAAAGAAAGAAAGAAAGAAAGAAAGAAAGAAAGAAAGAAAGAAAGAAAGAAAGAAAGAAAGAAAGAAAGAAAGAAAGAAAGAAAGAAAGAAAGAAAGAAAGAAAGAAAGGAAAAGAAAAGAAAGAGAAAGAAAGAAAAAAAGAAAAGAAAAAATGAAACGATTTAAAGCAGAAAGGTCACTTCGTTTCTTAAACAATCAGCAGAAAATGGGGGTGGAGCGCTAAACATGCTTCCCTGGGTTTTTATTTCTTTGAAAAGCCCACTAGTTAGGCACATAACAGTGCAGTTGATATTTTTACAGTGCAAACACGATAGTGGAAATCAAGTTGCACCAGCAAATTCAGTTTAGTGGGAATTTGTTCTGAATAAAATGCCGCTAGCAGTTCCACAACATTGAATTTACCCACCAAATAATATCTCAGAAATACCACTTCAGAAGAAATCAGCCCTAAATAATTGATAAATTTGGTTTGTTTTGAAACCTTTTGACCTCTGTAATAGAAAGTAAAAACACATTCCAGTTATTAAAGTCACATATATTCCCTCTGGTAAGGGAGCTTTTAATTTTAAGCTAGACTCGGTAGAAGCCATTTGATAAAGCAGAGAGAAATGTTTCAAGGGCTGTGGTTGGGTTTGGGTCAGCCTCCTTCGGGGAAACAGCAAAAGATAAATTTGTAGCTCTATAGCTGTTCATAACACACAAGAAAACTTCCGAGATTCTAAATATTAAGACCTACTGGAAGCAAAAGAGCTTTCTTCCTAGAGACTTCTGTCTTCCACTGCCCACCTCCAATCTCCATCTTGCCCCCCTCTCTCCTTTTGAAAGGTTTAAACGGTCATGCTGTTAAAATAAAGGAGCAGAGAATCAGAATATCCTATTAATGTAAGACATGTCTTTTTAGATAAGAGCCAGGGCTCTCATCTGCTGCATGTCACACACTTCTGAAGTTTCTTAGAGAACACAGGAAGATACCATTTTAAAGAATTTCTTCTTAAATGCACTTGTTAAATAAATAATTTCATTGGCTAGTTCTCGTCTGTAATAAAAGCTAACCTGGTGAGTGCTATCTGCCATGGCCTTTTATATGGAAAAGAGATATGCAAGCAAGACAAGGGATGTAAATTCTATCACACTATCAAAATTATTTAAATCAGCATTTTATGGTAAAAACTAAATGGAAAAGTCTTCTCTACTGCTAAATTTACCTGAGATGTGTGCTTGCATTATCCAGCCCAGTAAGAGGATTTTATGAATGTTATAAATGCTGCCTTGAAGACATTGTGATTACATTCCAATGATCATGGAGAGCTCACACAGCCTCCCTGCACTGGACATTGCCCCATGGACTTGTGAAGGCCACGGATTGTACTTGTTCCTTGGGAAGCTAATTTACCCTTTTTACTGCATCAATGATTAAAAGTATTCATGGCTGGAAAACTTTACATTGAGTGAAATATCAGAAGCAAATAATGACACTTATAACAGTCCCACCACAGTAGTTCGTTGCTTAATGGGAAAAAGTTAAATTTCCTAAGGTTCTTGACTCTGTTTTTCAGTTTGCTAATAGGCACCCCATATCCATATTTCTTTGTTTCCATATTTTACATCCCCCCAAGAGAATCCATTCATTCAGCCTCCTCTCGCTCACATCACAGGCCAGCGTGCCCTCTTCCAGGCAGCCTTCTTTCACCCTGAATGCAGCGGGCACTATGCACCTGTTACAGCAGCTGGTTCCTTTGGATTAAAGACATGGGTGTGGACATGGGAAAGGCGTTCTTACTTTAAGGTAGATGACAGTGACTGCAATCCCTACTTTGAATCCGAAGCCACCTGACTGAAAGGGAACTAGGAATCAGTCTGGATAGTGTGAAAATCACATGCATTAAGAGAAATCATCTGTTGTTTCTCCTATGAATATGAAGAAGGTGGAGGGTTGGGCAGAGGGAAGAAAAATGTCTGAGGGTATCAGAGGGAGCACGTATCTGGCATCTGAGGCCAGAGAGTTCATGAAATGCCAGGCAATGCAACTGACCATTCTGATGGCTAGCTTTTTCCTGAGCTTATCAAATGCTACTCAAAGAAGTCCTGAGACTGAACAGACCTGGAGACTACAGTGTATCAGTCCTGCAGGACACTGAACAATCTTGCCACAGGTGTTTTCCCTCCATGCACAAGTAAATGTTGATAAAATAAACAAATAAACAATGGCACAGTTATACTCCTCCTTCTTGCAAAATAAAATAATCCTGGTCGTCTTCACCATCAGGGCTTGGGCTTCCTTGAAATAGATTTAGGCTTTTATCTTTATGAACTAAGTGAAAGCACACATGCTTCTCTATTCACACAGAAGAGACCAGCACCACAGGCTGGGATGTAGTTCAGGGGCAGAGTACTTGCCTAGCATGCAAGAAAGAGGTCTTGAGTTCCATCCCCATCACTGCCAAATAATTAAAGGAACTGTAGGATGACTATGGTGAAAAACAAAAATAAAATAAATGTTGTGAAGCTGTGGGAAAATGAGAGCCCTCTGCACTGCAGGTGTGTGTAAAAACCACGCGAATGCGTGTACGTGGTCTGGAGGTCCTCAAAACTAGACCCCAAGCTGCCATATCATCCAGCAATCACACTTCTAGGCCTATACCCAAAAGAATTAAGAGCAAAATCTTTGAGGATATTTGCACACCCATCTTCATTGCAGCATTATTCATAACAGGCCAAAGACAGAAACCTAAATGCCCATCAATAGTTGATTAGGTAAACAAAATGTTTAATATTACATTCTGATGATCATGACACATGTAATTATATGCAATCATTGCATATGTATGTATATACATTCATATATACAATGGAATATAATTCATTCTGAAAAAAGAAGGGAATTCTGACACATGCCATAATATCAGTGAGCCTACAAGAAATTAAGTGAAATCAGACAGACACAAGGAAAGGCAAACGTTGTACACAGTACTCCTCTTATATACCTCAAGTAATCAAATTCAAAGAGCCAAAATATAGAATGATAGTTCCAAGGGCCGGAGGGGAGTTCCCGTTTGAGGAAAGCCAAGTTGCAGTTTGGAAATAGGAAATATTTTGGAGATGGATGCTGGTGATCTTTGCACAACAAGGTAAATGAACAGATTGTGTCACAAAGAACTCTATGCTTGAAATTGTTAAACTGCAATCGTTTAAAGTAGGGCCCTTGCTACTGAAATCTCAGGATCAAAATCAGTAAACCCAATATGAGCAGATAATTATGAGGGGGAAAAAAGGCTGTCAAAATGATAAACCTCCTTTAGCATTTTTACTGCTTGTCTTCTCTTTCCTGTTGGGTCTGCTGCCTCATCTAGACCCAGCAGCCTCAAAGTGCTTTATGTGTGTTCTTGACTCTCAGAATAGATGTCACCAGAAAGTCACTTGGATTGGTTTATAAGAGTCCCTCTTATGTTGATACATTTCTTTTACATTTACTAAGAACTCATATTAAACATGAACCATACATTAAATTCAGAACGAATATTCTTTCTCTTTGAGGACATCAGTATTCTTTGACTTCACAGAATTTTGTATCTTGATTACAGAGATTTTCAGGACACTCATGTGATCTGAGTTTGCCACTCTTAAAATAAGCTCTATGTTTTAACCACATGGAAATGCTTTCAGTGCATCTCAGCAGGCGGTGTCCTCATCTTCTGTGTCACAGAATTCTTAAGGAGTATTAGGTTTTTGTAACATGTATCTTTTCTTTTCCTTGTATACCTTATTCCTGTACCTATGTCTAGGTGGGCATTCTCATTATACCTTAAGCTTTAATCTTAAATAATTTGTCATTCTGTCACCCACAGATAAATCAAAACTCCTAGAAAGAGTGAATTATCACTTATAAACCTATGCACATCTTTTAAAAAAGTAGTTTTTGATAGCTTCATACTTTTTTCTTGTTTATCAACTGCATTCAGCCATCATCAGTTATTTCTGTCTTTAATGATATCAATATAAATTAAAATATTCTTTTTATTTGAACTTATTTTTGTTAATAACTAGACACATTGTATGAGCAAGTCTTATGAAGTATGATTTTCATAATTGAGCTGAGAAAACGATCAAGAACTGGGTGCATTATCATGAGAATGTCACATAAATTATTTCTGCATTTTCTTTATTTTCTGGTGCTAATTTGACAAAGATCAAATTTAAAGTATGATTTCAGAAACCTTCATGGCTCTCCTAACCAAAGCCAGCCTTTGACGGCCACCTTGCTGCCTATTACCCGTGCCTGACCATTGGCCCTGAGCCCTACTTGTAATCCACCTGTCACTCACTCAGCAGCTCTTTCCTTTCTTCAATTTTTTTCTGTGTCCAAAAAGTTTTAGGTTAGAAACATGACTCAGTATTGATAGCTTTCAATATGTGGTACCGTGTTTAGTTGCATTTCTCATATTCCTCAATGCATACATCTCTGTGTTTCATGAAAAAGATACAAAGTATGTTCAGTTCTTTACTCTCAAAACTTTTGAGAGCCCACTTTAGTCTAAAAGTATATTTTATGTATTTTAAGTTACGTGCATTTATATTTTATCTATTTCTATGTGGCTCTTATCTCATGTTCTGTCTTTAATTAAAAAGAAATGGTAATGGGACTAAATATTCTCATTTCTTTTCAAATCCAGATTCAGTGATTACAGATAGAGCTTACATGCCTGGCTACCTGGGTGTAAAATCTTCGTGATGCCACGTGCTTCTCCTCAGTTCTCTTTCAACCAAGGTCTAGTCAATCAATGTCCAACCTCTTTGCTGTTGTTTGGTTTGGTTTGGTCATGTGATACTAGGAATTGAACCTACAGACTTGTGTCCCAGTTTTTTTAACTATTTGTTTTTAAGTAGAGTCACATTAAATTGTCCAAGATGGTTTTGAACTCACGGTGTGACCCAGGAGGGTCTTGAACTTGTGGTCTTCCTGTGTCAGCCTCCCAAGTAGCTGGGATTACAGGCTTGTACCACTGGGCACAGCAATGTCTAACCTCTTACTGGATGTTTTATTTGAAATGTTTACAAGATCTTCCCTAGGTGTTTTCTCAAAGTATGCACGGTTCCTCAATCAAGTCAGCCTTTGCCAGGAGTCTCTCCAGCCCCAGGGCCATCTCTGCCCCATTGCTCCCCCCTCCCAGCGCTCACAATTGACCCTGGCCCACTAACTGCCAGGTTTTGTTTGAGGTTTTGTTGCTGTTGTTGTTGTTGTTTGATTGGTTGGTCACTGAAATTTCTAAAAACTTTTCCTTTCTCATTCCCACTGACATTCAAGATCAAGTTCATATCACTTGTCACCTTTCCTGCCCTCTTCCCTCATCCTGCCGCACCTCCAGCAGGTATCAGGCCCACAGGTCACGTCTGGAGAAGGACTTCTCCATTAAGTCAGTCTGCTACTCGGAAGTGCTAATAAGCTGGCATTTAACCACAGGGTACTTATTAAATATCTGATCTACCACTGTCCATAATCCTACCTTACATCTACCTAGCCTTCCACGAGTAACCGGTTTGTAATGCAGGCTGTCTCTCAAGATGCTCCTTCCCCCATACCATCTCCTCTGCTCCTCCTCATCCCTGACCCTCACCATTTTTCCCTTCAAATCTCTGAAATTTTTCCAGATAAATGCAGCCTTTAGTGATGTAATACTTCCCAGCAAAACATTTTGTCAGTTCAATTTAATTCCCTAATCACTTTTTAGCAGTGAGCACAGAGAACATGTTGGCCAATTTCTTAGAAATATGTTAGTCGATTTCTTTGCCCCTTCCATCCACCCTACTATACATACTGTAAAACTACCAGAGAGCTTTATTCATAAGTATCCACTTAGACATCCCCCCAAAAATGAAGCAGAGGCAAACTTTGAGTGAGAACAACAGTGTTCAAGAAGAGGCAAACAAACAAGACACAGGCCACCCCAGATACTTACACACCCTAGTAAACAGTCATGCATGTAACATATTTTGGAGCTTCATACTTAGGGCATATCTGCTTATTTGACCATTTTTCAAGATCACTGAATCCATAAGTGGTGAAATTAAGAGAGTGGGTGGGAACATCCGAAGTGTTCCCAGAACTGGGATCTTGGCCTCCACTGGAGGGCAGCTGCATGTGTAGATACTGTCCACATGCTTCAGGAGAGTCTCATGGAAAGCAGAAGCAAAATCAGAAATTGCATTTCCTACTTGGCTTCGATGAGGGGATACGTGAATTATAGGAGCTGCCCTCACTCTTAGCCATGAGGCAATTGTATCAGAGTGTTCTGTTTTCTTCTGGCTGCATAGTGTCTACTTATCAAAAGCAGGAAATTGATTTTAACTAAGATATATAGGATGCTGGGGGGGGGGGGCTGATCTGGTTGGGAGCATGGAGGTCGGTGTGCTAGAGGAGAGAGCAAACAGGACTTGACCGTCACAGGGCCTGAGGCCATCAAGAGGTGGGCAGCAATAGAAACTGCATCTTAAAAAAAGAGAGAAAGAGAGACAGGAGTTGAAGACATGTCCAGATGTGAAGAAACAGGGATTATTTTTTTATTGGGAGGGAACATGGTTCCCACTGTAACCCTGGGCACCTCCTGAGCACTGCTGGTTCAGTTGCAGCTGAGAAGAGCTGAGTCATCTGCTTCCAGACTCAGGCCTCTGAGCCTGAGGGAGGAGAGAGAGCTTGAGGGAAGCAAGGGGGAAGCGCATAGTCTTCCTACACTCAGTTTGTAATGAATGTGGTAAGAGGGTTGAGGACTAATTTTAGCTAATGAAAAGACAGTGAGAATTATTAGAGAATTTTAATGTACAAGAATATAGAAGCCAAATCACACTTATTCATTTTTCTGTAAACAAAAGTGAAGAAATACTAATTGGACATTCAGCAATTAAAATTTGATTTAATAGCATGCATAGAACTAGTTGATTCTTACCTGGTAAGAAGGTATTCAGAAAGTGTAAGTTTCACCTATTTCCCAAGTGAATGACATTTGCTTATATGTGTGTAAAAGCCACAGGCAGACCTCAAGTATAAAACATGCAGCGTACCGACACACACATACAAGAAAAGGTAGAAGTTATTTAAAAGCAAAACAGCATAAGAGAATAATCCTAAAATCACAGCTAAAAGTCTAAACTGGAAGTTTGTCTTCTTTCATTATTATTCATGCAACTTAAACCGCAGTACAATTTTTATCATGACATGGTAAGGCAGTGCAAATCCTAAGGAAATATACCAAAACACTGTCATCTCTCGCAAATCGCAGTCGCTTTTCTACTGTTTGCCTGGGTATAAGACTCTTCCCATAATAAACCACCGAGTGTTTGGAGCTTTTTCATTTTCCCATAGATGATATTCCATCTTCTGTAATAACATTAAAGAATTGCAGATCAGGAAATAAACTAATTCAACTCTAGGTTTATCTTCATTTGAGATTGGTGCAGGCAGATCAGACCTTCACCATGCCCTGTACTTACCATGGTTGATACACAACACAGGCTGAAGTAGAACCCCTCTCCCCAAAGGAGAAAAGAAAATGACAGATCTTTCTCAGAGTTAAAGTCTTTTCAGTGTCAATTTTTAAAAATTCTTAATGCTTACAAACCCATTGAACTAAAAAATACGAAAGACCCCACATTTACAGTAAAGCAGAGATTTTTTTAAGAATCTCTCACTGGCAGTACCTAGGCTCTACTTGCTATTTACTCACCCCCAATGGTTCTGGTTAACACACGGTTAATGTACCAGCTGGAATTAGCCAACTGTCAAAGGCTCAACTCCCATGGATGAGCTTCATTTAACTAATTTGAGAAGTGGAAGTTTTGATTTTTTTTTCCAGGAAGGTTCCTTATTTCCTTATTTCCTGCCAAGAGAACCAAGTTCTGTGACCTCTCGTTAAAAGGGCTCTGTGTAATTAAGACAGGGAGTCTTCAAGTGAACAGTTCTCACAGTAGAAAAAAATTTTAAAGAGGAAGACGTGGACTCTGAGAGCAGTTAAGGAAGTCAAGGAGTGCAGCCAATGCGGCCTGGCCTGCAGGGCCATCTCCACAGTCATTGGCTGTGTCCACTTCAGTGGCTCCGGTCTATTAAGACCTTGGCCAGGCGGCCTGTGGCAGGGCCCTGCTGCCTTCACAAGAGCTGCGCACAGACGACCAGAAACCGATCAACCGTGTTCTATCAATAACATTCTCACACCAGGTTGTGTAAATTGATCTTTTACAATTTCTCTCGGTGACAGTCTCTGTAACCAACAAGATAAATCATTCCTCCCGTGGCTTTTTTATTGATTGCTGAGACCTGTATAAAAATTACACTGCTCAAGCTGTGAAGTGAACATCCTCATAAAAGAAGACTTTTTATTTACAATCAAAATATGTTTGGGCCCAGATCAAGTGGGGATTTACTAGCTCAGACCTACAAGAACAGTGAAATTTAACAGACTCAGGGAAAACTAGAAATTAAAAATAAATACTCTCTTACCACCAAAATTTAGCCATCACAAACCAAAACTGCATAATGTAGCTCAAATTGAGAAAAATAAAACTTTACATTTCGATTTTAACAGCCAATACAAAGCCATCGGATTAAAAACAAAAGCTAAAATTAACGGAGCAGCAGGAAAACCATCCCAAATTGAAAAAAAAAAAAATGTTGCAGTGCATTTATTTACTAAGCTAATCCGACCTCAGTTCTTGTTGCTAATTTAGGCACATGTAAGCTTTATAGCGTGGACAATATGCACCCCAGGAACCTGATGTGCTTCAAGAAAGCTTAATTTGCATTATTTTGTGATCCAGAAAGTATTCTTAGTGCCTCCATAAGAGTCATTTTAAATTCTGAGTGCGAAGAATGTTAATGTAGTCCAAATATAGGCAATTGATATCTTTCAATATATTTCACAGAAATAACATCTTAGAATATAAATTTTATTTTCAATTCTATCTTTATATTCACTAACGGAACAAATGCATTTGCAATTCTAAAACATTGTTTTGGGAAGAGTTTTAAGGTGAACCTTGCGCAGGCATTCTTTAGATTTTCATCGGGGTGCCTGGTTTGTCGCCTACTGGTAAGTTTTATTGCTTTCTACTGTAGACAGGCCTTTGCTCCAGAATGTACTTTTTAAAATAAAGTTGCAAAACTGGCAAGGGTTTTTGCATCCTCTCACAGGAGGAGTTAGAGATGTGTATAAAATAAAGAGAATTACCTCCAAGTTCTGGAAGTCTAAAATTTACTTTCCATGCAGACTTTGTGGGTGGGTATTGTGTTTCAACTCAAATAGCATTTCACAGACCTAAGAATCTGAGCCTAACCCTTTGTATGCATCTAAGAGCAAGGACAGAGATAGTCGCTTTTGTCCCTTCCCCTTGAGCCTGTGCCCGGCTCTCTGAAGCTGGGCTCTTTATTTGAGTTTCAGAGAAGGTCCTTTCAGTGGACCCTGCGGGGGGTGGGGGGGAAGGAGGGGGGTGGGGAGGAGGGCTGCTTGGCCAGTGTCCTCAGTGTCCTGACGAGGGTGTGCTATGACCTCAGTGAGAGTGCCAGGCTCGCACCAGGGCTAGCAGCAGGAGGGCAGAGGCAGGCCGGGCGTCCTTTGGAGATCGTTGACAGGTGCCCGGCCTGGGCGCGGCCGGCAGCTGCCCTCCCCTTGCAGGGGCAGAGTTCAGGGCTGTCCTTGCTGTGGGCAGAGCGCGGGGCCCTGCTGCTTTGCGACCCCTGACTGGGTCCTTTGTGGCTCTGCGGCTTCTTCCTACGGGTACTGACAGCCACGCAGGAACCCTGCTCTAAACTAGCGGTGGGAGCAGCGTTTGGGACCTGGGGGCTCAGGAGTCTGGGCCCCTCTCCCTGGTGGCTCTCCCAGATCGCCAGGACTCCCTCCGGGGTGTGGGCGCGGGTCAGCGCAGTGCCCTCCATCTGTGGACATGGACAGGGGTCAGCGCAGTGCCCTCCATCCGTGGGCGTGGGCGGGTCAACATAGTGCCCTCCATCTGTGGGTGTGGGCATGGGCGTGGGGCTTGGACGGGTCAGCGCAGTGCCCTCCATCCGTGGGCGTGGGTGCAGGTCAGCCTAGTCCCCTCCATCCTTGCCAGGCCCACCCAGGCCAAGTACCCCTTAGAAAAGACCCCCATCAGGGCGCCAGTGAGGAGCCAGCCGCTTTCTCCCACATCTCCTGTTGGAACTTAGCAGAGGTCAGGCAATAGCAGGGTCCAAGGGTGAATTCCAGGGGTTCACAGCCAGGCTCAGCCTCAAAAAGAGCGCTGCTCCTCCCCGTTCCTTCCCAGGTTTTCTTTTTTATTGTTGAAATGTAGAAACCCTGTAGGAATAAGCCTTATGTTGGTACCCCCATTTCCCTCCCTGCCCACAATCCACTGAGGGGCCTCCTCAGTGGGATTGCTGGAACCCTCCATGGGTTTCTTTCTGTCCCCTCTTCTGAAAAATTCCTTGAGCCATGGTGAGTGAGTTTAAGTCGGCTTTACTGTTGAGGTCTTAGTGTTTTGATTTCTGCTTTGGACAGTTTTGAGTATCCTTGGTGGGTGTTTTTTTTGGGGGGGGAGTATTTGTTTGGTTGGTTGGTCAGTTGGCTGGTTGGTTGGTTGGTTGGTTGGTTGGTTGGTTGGTTGGTTGGTTTTTCAAGGTAGGATCTCGCTCTAGCCAGGCTGACCTGGAATTCACTATGTAGTCTGCCGCTGTCCTCCGAGTGCTAGAATCAGTTGTCTGGCTTGCTGTGGAAGTCAATTCTTGCTCATTTGGGCCCTAGATGATGAGTTAGGGGGGATCATCTCCTGCCTGCCATCATCTCAGGTCTTGTTGGTAGAACTGGGTTGTCCATGGTTCTCACTGCCTTCTGAAAAATACAAACAGGATCTCCAATGGAGAGTGAGATCAGCGTAGGTTAAATGAGACAAACACTGTTAATTTGGCAAGATTTTAATGGGTGTACCCTCTGTAGGCCCATGGTTAGTGGGGGCTTCCCTTGGAGCCCAGAAACAAAAAATTAAGAAATAAAAAAACAAACACCCCGCTCTAAAAATGGGGCAGCATCTCAACAAAGAACTTACAGAGGAGGGCATAAAAATGGCCAATTCTCATTTAAGAAAAAGTTCAATGTCTTTAATCATCAGAGAAATGCAAATCAAAACAACTATGTGATTCCATCTAACTGAAGTTAGAATGACAATCATTAAAAAGTCTAGTAACAAAAGATGTTGGTGAGGGTGGGAACGCAAAGTGTACAACCACTATGGAAATCCCTGTGGAGGCTCCTGAAAAAGAGGTAAATAAATCGACCCAGCTATCCCTCCACTGGGCATCTACCCTCAAAGCTCCTCCTGTCAGCAGAGAGATATCTGCTCAGCCATGTTACAGCTGCTCAACTCACAATAAGTAAGAAATTATTATTTTTCTTCTTTTTCAATATCTTTTAATGTTTTAGTGCCCATCTTATCTGGGACAAGAGAAGAAAAATCACCAGGTAAGGCTGTTTCCTCTGAAGACAGACAGACAAAGCACCTGCTGAAACATTTGTTATTGGAAATCAGAACAGTTTTCTTTTTTTTTTTTTAATTTATTGTCCATAATGAGTTACAACATTTAGTGGGCAAACAATGAGTTGGTATCACCAATTCCCCCCTGCCCTCCCCTCCCTCCTCCACTGGATAACCTCCTCCATGGGTCCTCTGGATCAGTCCTTGTGACAGGGGACCATGGATAGCCTAGTATTCAGCCAGGTTCTCCTGGCCATGCCTCTGGATCATCTCCCCCACCACGGCTCTTACAATCTTTCCGCCCCCTCTTCCGCTCAGTTCCCTGAGTCGTGGTGGATGAGTATTAAGGCTGCTTTAAGGTTGTGAGCTTAGAGGTCTTTGTGTCGAAATCATTGGTTTCTGTCTCACTGGCTTATCCTGTGTTGATTTAATGGCTGTGGCTGTGGGCCCCTTGTTCATCCCGTCAT